>JAIPRL010006363.1:0-27722 GCA_025469235.1 Pemphigus obesinymphae
TCCACAATTTTGTCACGCTTATTGGTCTTTTAGGTGGAAATTTCGTGATTACACAACAATAAAAAGTGATACGGGTACGGGGCTATTTTTAGATTATTTTTAAAATGTACATAAATATTTTTAAATTTTTAGATTTTTATTTTTCATAATATTTCTTAAAAATTGCCTATACAGAACCCCTTAAAAATCGCAGGTGTTGCGGCCTCTTAATTCGAATAAATATGCCACTCTGTGTGTTTAGTGGTTGTTTAAGTGGAATTAGACGTAAAGGTATTGTAAATAATTCCAAAATATATTTATGTAAATTTCCTAAAGATGTAAAGTTGCGTGAGAAATGGCTCGAATTTCGTGAATTTTGAATCGGGTACGTTATAATAAAAATTATGATATTAATTTCACTGTATAATTATGTTATAGTTAGGTAATTAAAAATAATATAACTTTATACTTACTCTTAATTACATAAATAAAAGATTATTGAAGAAAATTGCCACAATAACGCCCAACACATAACGAAAACAATGTAATTATCACACATACTATCTTAAATCATGCACCGGTCTACCGAGAAAAAAACATTGATAACATTTGGAGAAAAGCAATATGGCGGTACTTGCGTATCACAAAGTTGCCAGCATACCTGTTTATTTTGTCATGCTCAGGACCGTATATTAAATATAGGTCCTCGTATGGGCCCGGCATTAGGTAATATATTTGTGAGGGGTCGTGATTCTGGTTTTAATCTTAGCGTGAAATATGAAAATGAAAATCAAGGCTCGATCATTTCCTCGATTAAATATTGAAGAATCTACAAAGTTTTCAAAATGTTGTTATAGGAGTACGCATTGTGCTGGACTGTATTCGTATTAGAATGAGTATTAGTTTAAAAAAAAAAAAAAAAAAAATGGCAGTGTGGAAGTCCCATACAACGTTCTAAGTGCTAACAAATGAAAAATTGAGTTAATCTGGAATAACGTGCCTCGACCTATATTAATAGGTCAAAAAATTCAAATAAATAGAGTTATGGTATCCACTAAGACTTTGTAATAAATTTAAATAGCTAAGCCAACTTTTATTTATTAATAAATATATAGGTAATTTCACATAAATTTTGATTGAAAATATATAGATATAACGAACTCTCGAATGTCTTCGCAATGTCTCCCTCTCCCCAAGTATGTTATGGGGCTTCCACATTATCATTTTTTTGGTACATATTTCAATATATAATCAATTCTAACACTAAAGATCACGTACGCCTAACATGAACACAAAATCTTACAAATAAAGTATAATAAATTGCCTAAATAATACTCCTCAGAATGGTTTATTATGTTTAAAATTGTAGGTGTACATTTTGTTGTTTTTTCCTTTTGTTCTTATGCACTATAGTTTGATATTAAAATGTTATTTAGTTTTTACTAGTTGTTTAAAATTATTTACCGAGTAGTTTTATTTATAACAACTCATTGTTATTTAAAAAAATAAATGGGTATCTAGTGGAAAAACTGTGGAAGGGTATAATTATTACTAATAAGTTATAATGTATAGATGTTATAATCAGCGTTTGGAAAGAACGGCATTCATGTTTTCATATTTTTTGAACAACACTTGTTTCTGTCAAATAGAACGTGAACATGAACAAGGAATTTTAACGATTTTCAGGCTGTTCATATTAAATTTAAATATATTAAAATTTCGCTATAAACCTTATTAGATTTAAATATAATACCTACTTAAAAGTCCAATTTCCTTGAGTTTGCTATAAAATGAAAACTATAGTTTCTATGAATTGGTAATTTTTTAGTATAGGTATATATAAAAAAACAAAAATGTACCTATATTTTGTTAATAATTGATTGATTAAAATGAACGACCAGATGAATGCATCCATTTTTTTAAAGAACGTGAAGGAATTCAATATTTAAGTAAACGTTCCGAACACTGGTTATAATATACCCAATAGGCAAAGGAAGATTATAGTCATAATATTAAATTAAAATTATTTTCTTAATCATTAGAAAATATTAACAACCTTTAATATTCGTATAAATAATCAAAAATAAAATGTAGTTTAACATTTAATTTTTATTTAAATTATTGATAAGCAAGAATTTAGAATATATTTATATCCAAATTATGTATTTTAATTTCAAAATGTATTCAATTAATTAATGACTTTTGTAAGTTTTTGATCATTCTATATTTATAATGATACAGAAGTTTTTTTGAATATAATTGAATAATAATATTCATTATCCAATTATTTCATATAGGTGTATTTATAATTAAAAGGTTCCTATTTACTTCAAAATAAAAATAAAATTTTTTTACAATAATTTACTTCACATGGACAGTATGTACCTAATTGTATAATATAATATATTACCATTAATTTATATAGTTTAAAAATTAAAAACTAAATAACTGAATTATTAAAAATATTATCTAATAAATGATAAAACACAATAATATTACAATTACAATAGAGATATATCATAATAGATCCAATATAAATAAGTATGATTTTATATGCTATGGATACCGAGTCCCATGTTCATAGTTGCCTGAAGAGGAAAACAATTATCAATATATAAATCAAAACATCCAAAACCTATAGTCGTGTGTATCCTTTTCTATGGTGTAAATGAAAAGTAGTCTCTGACAAATGTGTTCAACAGTGTGGTTCTCAAACTGAAACATGCAGCGCGAACCACAGTTGATGTAAAACATCTATCTGGCCGCCTCCGCTTTTGTATACGTTTTTATTATTTCTGTAAGATACTCCGACGAAAATTCGCTGCCAGGAACTTTCACATAAATGGCTACATTTAATTCAACCAACTGTAATTATTAACCTCAATACAAGAAACACATTTGGGCTACTTTTAGTGCTCTCATTAAATTTCAAACTTCAAAAATATTTGATTTATATCAATTGGAGTATTTTTTCTAGTCCAATAATATTTTCTGATATAAATGTCTTTCTAATTATTAAATTATTCTCGCATTATTATTATTATTTTTTTTTTTTTTATAATATGTAGTTAAAATAGACAATACTCAAATCGATGTAAATATTTATTGAAGATTTGAAAATTAAAATGAAAAAGTATTGGAAGTAACCTAATTTATTTCAGGCATTGTTGTTGGCAATACTTGGCTTAAGGATATGTATTTAAATTATTTTTTATATGTACCCATGTAATGTTAATAACATTAATACCTATATGCAATTGAAGAGGAAATAAAATAAAAAACTGGTTTTAATGAATTTAATTTATTTAATATCAAGACAATCTTTATTGAATTATTATTTTAAAAAACTATGATTATTTAAACGTAAATGTTTATAATATATTAATAAAAATTAATACTAATATACATAGGAAAAAATCTGGTGATATTTTTGGGGATCTAAAAATTACACATTACTGTACATTGCATTAATAATACATCAATAAACTCCATAAATATAAATTACAATTTCTTAAATTTTTAAAAAAATTAAAAAATAGTTTATTATATTGTGTATGAACAATCTTGACCCTCACAAAAAATATATATTACTCAATTTCAACCTATGATATTAGCAATTATTTTTTTAATTAATTACAATGTTTAATTTATAAATACTTATTAGTTTGTAATAATAAAATATAACTTTTAAAATTGTTATTAGAAAATATTACAATCTATAAAAAAAAAAAAAAATTTTAATTGGTACAATGTATGGTCAATGCAAAATATATTAATAAAATTTACGTTTCTTAAAGTTTTTAATTCTTATAATTATTAACATTAAAATAAGACTAGGTAGTTTTGAGGAATTAAGAACAATTTTTTTTAAAACTAACTACATTTATTTATTTTAATTTATCTAAACTTTTAGAAAGTTTGTAAATATACAAATAAATAATTACATTAAAAATTAAGATATAATATACTGGGGATTAAAGATTGTATCGAAAAACATATAGAATTACTTAAAAATAATTGTAAAAATGTAATAAAAATTTGGTTCACTTTATGAAAAAATACCCATAAAATCCATTATACACTCTTATAATGTATTAATAGTATTAGATGTTATTTGGATAGAAGTCTTTGTACTGAATATAATAAACCTAATTCAATATGTTTTATTTAGCATATGGCAAACTATTCAATTCCTAATTGGGTGATGGACCAATGGAATGACATTAAAGGATTATTTATTTAATTTTATGACTGTGCTAGTCGAAACAGACCAAATGATCGTTTATATTCGGGTATTTAAATTTTTCATTTTTATCGTAATTTGTAAATTAAAAAAATAATAATATCTATATTTATTTATTAGGTGATATATTAAATGACGTATTAACATACATTGAATTATCAATAAATAAGTTGCCAGATACAAACAAAATATGTATTTGCACATAGCACATGATTCAACTGTAGTTCATTTTCCTTAGACATTAAATATAGAAAACATAACATTTTCATTATATAGTGCTAGTATTGTAATGGAATTACACGCAAAAATTGTTAAGGTAAATAATATAATATATATATTTATGTGCTATAGAAATATATTATTGTATGTTTATTTTTATTTTAAGCTATATTACAACAGATACTATGAATGAAAATAATGGAATATTAAGTTATTTGAATTACTTGGTTGTTCACAACCATGTCGACTAGAAGTTGATGCACCCTCAAACAACATATTCCTCAAATCTTAAGCAAAGAATGTAAAACTTGAAAATATTAATTATGAAACACAGCTTACTTTTAAAATGGAAATATCCATAATTTGTATAATTTTTATTGTAACTAAATATTCAGTCAGTTTTGGAGATTGCTTCCAATCTTTCTAATAATTGAGGATGAGTATGATGCCAGGCTGAGTAGAGAGAGTCATAAACTGGAAATCCTAAGTTATCATTGTTCAAACGGATTAATCCACTTTCAAGTGCCTTTGCTTTTCCTAGCTTTTTAGCAAAAGCATCAGCTTGAAACTCTAATTGTCTGCTTAGTGTAGTCATAGCAAATGATATAACAGTGTTATATGGAGAGAACACATATTGAAATATAATTGCTAGTCCAATGATAACTGGATGAACTGACTCATAAAATCCAAACGCTCGATATAACATTGAATGATCATACAACCAACCAAAAACAAATAACATGACAAACAAATTGACCTGAAATTGTTATATATTATATTACAATAGAAAACAAAGTTTGATAAATAGTACAATCATTTCATTCTTTAGGAAAATTTTACCTGAGATATTATGATATAAAATAATATATGATTTAGCTTCCAATGACCAAGTTCATGACCTAAAATAGCCAAAATTTCTTCATCGTTCATTCCTTTTCCCTTTTCTTCAACTTTATCATCGTTATTTTTGTTTTCTTCTTCTAATGATTTGTTATCCTTAGAGTCTTTGCTATCCTTCAATAATGTATCATAAAGTACAATACGTTTACTATTGAAAAATCCATAAAAATATGCATTGCTATGAGCTGAACGCTTTGATCCTAAAATCAACACTCAACTTAGTAATTTTTAGTTAAAAAAATAAAAACAGAAAAGCACAAGTAGAAAAAATTAAATAATTTAATTATGTTAAATATAGGCAGTCTTGGGAACTTTTTAAAAGTAATAAAATTACAATTACTCATTACATTCCTAAAATAAAGTGAGATTACATTCTCATTACCCACATTTTTCATGTAATGAAATTACTTTACTTTTTAAGTTAAAAAGTAATGCGTTACTTTTAAAATTACTTTTTAATTTTCTGTTGTTTTTTGTTCATTAATCTGCAAAATACCTAATCTAAATGGGTTGCATGTAATAGATACCTTTATACATATTACTAATTAATAATAATAAAAAAATGTGAATTTAATATTTTTGATACATATTTTAATATTATCAAATCATCAAATGTCAATACGACTGAATACTTCGAAACGACAATGACACAATTAAAATGGATTGGAAAGTCAAATATGACATTAAACAACAACCCATAACAAAAAAAATTAACCAGTTTTTTTTTATCATTATTTAGCGGGCAATAGGCCTATAATATGGGATATTTATAATGCTTTAAGAAGAAGTCATACCTGCATTTGCTGTCTCCGTCTATCTAATGGGCAATATAGAAAAATTACACTACTCAAAACAATAAATGTGTTGTTTAAAACACCTATTACCAATTTTAGAAAGGAGAATATTTTCAAGAAAATGACATATATTTTTGTAAAATATTATGTATCAAAGAAGTTACAGCGTTATAAGTTTTCTTTTTTTTTAAAACGCTGTAACTTCATTGATAAAAAATATTTTTTAAAAAGATGTAATTTTCTAGAAAATATTCTTCTTTTAAAAATTGGTAATAAAACTTATTACCAATTTTTTATAATTTAAAATTTAATTTTAACGTAGACACCACATTTATTATTTTGCGTAGTGTAATTTTCTTATATTGCCTACTAGATGGATGGAAACAACAAATGCGGGTGTAACGTCACCTTAATACTTTATTAGTTAATGTTTAAAATATAGTTATTATAGTATATCTGATTATATATTATATAAGTATAATATAATTGTAATTTCTAGTGTAGCTTGTTGAGCAAAATACATTTTTTTTTATCGGTATGTAGCAAGAGGGGGCTTCAGGGGTACTGGACCTCCCTACTTCAGAACCAAAAAATATTACTTGAAAACTTAAATACCTATAATTAATTTTTGTAGATAGAATTTTTAAATAATAATTGGAAATATGGTATGATGACTGAAAAAATTAATAAGAATGCCCTAAAAGAGTATAATGGTTAAATTTTAGATTCTGAGCAGTGCAAAATATTTTTACGATGATGGTTATTCGTTAAATATTTTTCTGTGAGCAATTTATCGACTAGAAGACTTAACATAGTGATCTAATTTTTTTACGCACTCATTTTTTGGCACAAAATTTTATCAGAAGATACTTTGAAGAAGTCATTTGTTGATTTTTGAAAAATACATCAGATAAAGCTATCGAAAAATGATAAAAAAATACATGTTAAAATAATGGTTATTTCTTCATAAATCTGAAAATATTGGTTCTAAACAATTGAAATTTCATGGAATATATATTTTACTCAAGGTTAAATTTTTTTTTTTAAAAAGGATATGGAAATTAAAATTATATATAAATAATAAAATTATAAAGTATAAAGTAACACATTACAACTATTAAAATTACTTTTTTATAGTAATAAAATCTAATGTAGAATTACTCATAAATAAATGTAATTAAATTATGTAATTTCGTTATAGTACCTAAAGTAATTTTATTACAGTAACGAGTAATTTCAAATACTTTACTGCCCAAGGCTAAACATAAAAACATAATAATTTGTTGTAATATAAAGTTGTACATTTCTAAATTATAAATAATTTACCTTCTACAATATATATTTTGAATAGTGGAAAGTTGACTTGTTTGGCAAGTTCTTCAATTTTAGTCTTCAAAGGACCATCAGATAGTGGTGTATATTTATCAAACAATGGAGCAATAAATTCTGGATATATTGTCATGATAAATAATGAAGTTACTACAGCAAACACCCACAACCAGATAAAGAAAAATCGTCCACCCCATTTTACAATACTAATTGCTGCTGCAGTAATTGGTAAGGCTATCACTTGAACCAATAAAAAATTCTTGATTTTATCTTTAATGAAGAAACCGAAACTCTAGTTAAAAATGAAAAAATTAGATTTATAAATAAATTATCCATAAAAATAATTTGATAATTTACTTGTTTGTTGAAACCATGTTTTTCTTCAATAATAAAAGTATGATATGCTGAGATTGGCAAAGACATCAGTGTTCCCATGGTATTCATAAACAGAAGAAACACACAACTGGTCATGATTTCACTTTCTTTATATCGAGTCTCGGTCAAACAATATTTACTGAGGTTCCATATTAATGTAAATCCATTTAAACAGATGAATCCCTATTTAATTAAATACAAAATAAATAAGTACCTATGATGAGCATCTTGAAATATTTATGATAAGTGATAAATGGTATTTAGACATTTTTCTTTCATTGATATTTTAGAAAAATGGACATTATTCCCACATTTAATTATGATAAAAATAATAATTAATAACAGAATTCTATACAAAAGTTAAAAATAGTAACAGATTTCGAAAAATAAATAAAAATTTTATTTTAGATTTTAATAATAATGTTTTATAAGTACCTAAATAATAAGTTAAAAATAATAAAAGTTAAAATAATAAATTGTTTTAATAAAAAAATAAATATAATTTCATTACATTTTTATAATGTTACCAATGTAAAATTTTATTATTACATTATATTATACTTTTTACCTAGTATTAATATTTATTACCAAATACATTAAATTACAATACTTAAGAATATTAATAGACATTTTATTTTCACATATCTAGATATTTTAGCTTTATGAGTGCTTTATATGTTTTATTACTTAACTATTAGTATTTTCATATTTACAATAATCTATAAATTGTATGAATAAGTAACACTAATAACACATTGGAGTCGGCCACCCTAACCTTGCATTTTTACTCAACTCAATCTGCACCCTCTTTACTTACACCTACCAACCTTTCTATTACATCCCCACACCTCTTTTATCAGTCTTCCTTTTGCCCTCTTTCCTTCAACATACATTCCCTTAACTCGTTTTATTTTAGAAGATTTTTGTTTACTATTGAATCCACTTCTTATTTTGTATTCTCGAATCACTTCACTCATCCTCTGTTCTATCTTCCTACATTCTGATTTGTACATCATTGTAGGGATCACCACTACCATATAAAATTTAACTTTTAATCTAAATATAGGATTGTTTTATCACACAAAATATACACAAAATATTATTATTATTCTGTACAAGGTTATAACGTATCATATGTTATAATATAAAATACATATTTTACATAATATAGTATATAATCTTTAATTTAATAAGTTTTATTAAATTTTAATAATTAGATTATATTATTAATATCTAATTTATATTTGATATAAAATAAATGTTATACATTTTTATTTTTTATGTTATATACCTAATTCATTGATACCTAATAATATTTATTTAATATAATTTACTATTTAGTAAGTTTTTCAAATTATTTTCTATTTAGTTAGTACCTATATATTCATTATAGAAAATTCAATAGGAAGAAAAATATAATTGAAAATTGTACCTAAATACAGTTGATATTTATATTTTATACCTATTCAATTTTTAATAACGAGACAGAAACATTGATCATTAAATTGTATTTAAAGGAAACAAAATACAAAACATTTTTACATGTTTTATATGCATATAATATTATCATCCTTGATCCTATGTTTCAATCTACCTTGTAACAACTATCCATTTGTAAAATCACAGAATAATATTAGAAGCGTCACTTGCCAGGCATCTAGAATGAAATATACAATCACCGGAATTTGTTAGGAATGGCTTATGATTAACGATCCTTGCCACTCATCCAGCCAGATACAAAAGAGATTACAGTGATTATGTGTTATCTTAAATTATGCGTTTTGAATCTTATCGGAGAAATTACCACAGAAAAGATGTTCTATCACTAAACCATGAACATTAAAGGATGTATTGAACACACACTGAACATGTGATTTGAAAATAAAATGTGAACACCATGCGTTCAAGGTCCCAGAGCCGTGATCATCAAAAACAAAGGATTTTGGAACAATACCTCTGACAGAATAGATTCTAGGTAAATACTTGAACCTCTCTAAACCTCACCCACTATATACACCTCCACTCAAATTAATTTAATAATAATATTTAAGAATTAAAATAGTTTCTTATTTAAACGGTTATATGTTCAATTTTATTAGAGTAGGTAGGTATACTAAATTACAGACATCAAAAAAATACCTACATTGTTCATATTTCATAACAGAATAAAAACAGCATATGTTCATTAAATATTTTATACTTACAGTCGAAATTATCATATTAAACCATTCTTCAGCTATGCTAAAACTGTTTTTATCAATACCATAAGACTTTGCCTTGCTAAATGTTTCCACGTCCAATACATCGGTTAATTTTTCTGGTATTGTTTCCGTAGTTTTATATACTCGTCTCTGAAACATTTATAATTTTATTTCACATACGCCCAATGGCCGTTATAATAATGAATTTCCCCATTTGTCAGACACGAGTTAAATCTTACCTGTCTTAAAGTCAAGTACTGTTCCCAGAGAAATTCAATCCACGAAAACGTTAAGACTCCGTAAAACACGCAGAATTCAGGTATCATGTTCAAATATTCGATATTTATCGTGAGAAAACAAGTAATTAATATGGTGAGTATCTACTTTAAACTGTACCTATTTGTACTTCGACAAACATATAACGCACTTCTACATTTGTCCAAGAAGAGAATTGATAACGATTATCCGGCTGACGAGTGGGTCATAAAACGGCTATAAATCGCGATTCCGCGGTAGTAACGACGTGCAAACTACAAACTGCAAACTCCAAAGTACAAACGTTGTGATTTCGTGGTGCGAAATAAAAAACAAACAATAAGAAAAGCCGACAAAACAACAAACGTATCAAATAATTACTGATAGTAGTATCAACAAAATGAATATTCCAGGGAGTCTAAAATATTTGACACCAACAGCCTGCTTCATCCACAGGACACTCGTGTTTATGGTTTTTGGATAATAGACGTTCGACCGAGTGATTTTACTATAATACCGTTTTTAATTATTTGTCATTTATAGTATTGTAGTATATCGTTAAAAATGGTATTGTTCAATATCGATGGTGGAATAAATCGTGACGGTGACGAGGAAAAATTGTCGTAAAAAATATCATGTGTACGATAATACCGTGTCTGTAGAGGTTGGTCAAACCGTGCGACCATGACGTATGGAGTGTTAAAACCTGCTGCCGCCCTATAATGCTCGACAGTATAAAAGGAGTCGCGGCACATGGTGAAACTCGGGTTTTTTTTCCTCGAAAAGCCCCACGTCTACCGTTATCTGGTTGCGGTTGTTTCTTTTCATTCGTACACATTACTTCCATACGTAGTGTTACTATTATTTCATTTTTATACGTCTTCTCGCTACGCCACAAAACATGTCTCTATCCCAAACGACCGTGGTGAGTATAATGTATATTCGTTGTATTTACGTACAGTAATGTCATTAAGCGATACACATAATTAGGCCTAACCATATGCCACATATGCATTGACAAACGGCTTTCGATTATGGTTTTTTTTCTCATGTTCTGTAAATAGAACTTACCCGTACTCGTCGATCGACGTTCGGAATTTTTCGTACACGGAACTTCCGTTAACTTGCACCTTCTTAAATTCCTTATATTCCATTCCTGAAGGTTATTTTGTAGGTCAATAAATTACTATTTTAATTTTAATCCTATTAGGTAGGTACCAATATTTTTCTAGTTTTTTCAAATTCACAAATGTAATGTTTCGATCGGTTGGATATAATTCACTTTTTTTTCCGTGGTTACTGGTAACCAACCTGATTGGTAGACGCATAGAAAACTTGCGTGTCTTTAATTATGAATTATGATCGGTTTGTTTAGAGAACGATAATACTTGGGTACCTATCTATGGATATACTTGTGTAAATTTGAAAAATAAAAACGTGAATTGTTTTAATGAAAATTCGAAATATTGAGCGTATTCTACACGTCAGTTTATATCGAAAACAATTATGAATAAAACTCTGTTTAAAGTATCTTTCAATGAAACAAAACAAAAAAAAGATTGATTGCTATGATTCCTTAGCGCTTTCATTGGTTTCTTAATAGTATTTCTTCAGGCATTTGAAACTACTGGTACCTACCTATTATGTGCCAATTATGTATTTATTCAATTTACAATTGATTAAAAGTGTTTTACCTATTTTCTTAAAATACTTTTTGTACTTTTATATTTACTCAAAACCAAAATTTAAGTTTAGGTAGGTACATTAAAAAAAAAATCAATTGGTTTTCTTATGGTATACAGCTCGGTATACAGTCAATTGGTAAACACATCCACTGCCATTTCCTAACGATTGTGTCTGCCTGCTGAATGTTTTACTACATGTTAACAAGGGTTTTTATATACATGATACAAATAACTCGTGTTTCAAATACATGTTTAAGTATTTCTACAAGATGTTATAGTTATATGATTGCAAGTTATTCCAATCTAGGACAAAATTATCGAAATAAGATGACTATAAGAGTAAATAAACACAATTTGTTCCACATTTTCTTAAGATGTTGTTTTGAGATGAGATGTGGTTATGTTTTGAAATGGGATATATAGCATATAAGTATCCATTTACTAGTTACTCATTTAGTGTATACAAAGGTATATACCCTGTGTAGTTAAAATTGTTTGATTTCAGCATAAGTACATTATGATGATGTGAATATACTCTTGGCATAAGTACTTATGCTGTGAATATACCCTAAATGGTATATACATCTACTGTGATATATACATACATACGCATACTCTTAAAAAAATTACCAAAATATCAATATAAGGTTTATATTTACCTAAATACTTGTAGGTACCTAATTCTTTTTTTAAAAATAATATTTGTAAAAAATTTTAAAATACCTACCTACTTGTAAACTATAGTAGGTATGTACTATAGGTTATAGGACAACCAAAAAATCATTATTAATTAAATATTTAACGTGATACTAAGTATAATTTTTTTTTAATATGATATATAATATACTCGAACATAATGTTATAAAACCGTAATGATATTATTAATGTAATCTATTTGATGTTCTTATACTATTTTACTATATTACCTATATTATACTATAATACATTGGCTTTACCTATACGTAATAAATATTTTTAATTTTTATACATTAAGTTAATTATTTTTGCAGGTTTTTCTAAACGTTATGTTAAGTAGAGCGAGTGGTTTAATTGTTTTAAATAAACCTAACCTAAAATAACCTTTTTTTATACCTATATATATTTTGCAAGTTTAAAAAAAAGATATAGGTACCAAATTATCTAATTTTGTCTAATATTATTTTATCTACAAATCTACATGCTCTAATTTACCTCAATATGCATTAGTAAATTATGCGGGTCTCACTTGAAATGGTTTACACAAGTTGCTAATTAACAATTGAAATTTGGTTTCAGAAGTTAATCTGAATTACTGATGTATGTAAATTTATTTATAAAAAATGATAAGTATTTTAGAATATAATTCAATCTCAGACTTGTTATAATCAAACTGTATAAGTAAGGGTGGTAGATATGTGTGTATTATTTATAAAATTAGGTAAAAAGCGAGGAATGTATTGGTTTTACAGTAATGTATTTTGTTGTCTGTACTTAATTTTGTACAAGAAATTGTATGTATTTACCAATTTTCCAGTATTAAATTAGATATAATTAGTACTTTAATGAGATTTATTTTTTAACTACTTACATACCATACATATTCCAATTAAATAGAAAAACTGAATAACTTTAAATATTAAAAAATTGTAAGAAAATGTTTAATTTGGTTTCAGTGAAAAGTTATTTAGCATTTATTGACTTTTCTAGCCTCATTAGTGCAATTACAAATTTAGAAGATACAGAATTAACTTTACTATAATCTTTAGAGATTGGGAAAATATAATTATCAAATATACCCGGTGACAAAGGTTCTGTTGTAAAAACTAAAATATCCAAACTGTATAACAAAAATAAAGGAATTCAAGTATAGAACAAATTGTACCTAATTCTGTTGCCAATATGAAATATGTGCCACTGATATTAGGGGATGTGGAAATGTAATTTAGTCTTAATAAACACATATAACGATAAATATGACACCTGAGTGAGTATGTAGATTTTAATATTATTGTCAACTCGTATTATAAAAATCAAGTTTTATATTATATCTATATATTAAATGTTTTTCTTATTACCTAATTCAAATATATTTGTATTTGTTTAAATGGGTTTTTTTTATATTGTTTCTTTATTATTATTTTATTTTTGTTTAACCAAAGAAATGGTTTGTAATAATTTGATCTTTTTGTATATTTTTTTATACTAAGGTAAGAACCATGTTATATTCTTAATATTTAATACTGCTTTAAATAAAATAAATAAATAAATAATAATTAGGCTTACTTTATTGAATTCTAATCGAAAATATCATTAACCAATTGATATTTACCAATATATTATAATTTGTATTTGTTTAATGAATATTGTTATTATTGTTAACTAAATAATTAAATAATTTTTGTATAATATATAATTATATTATATATATATATATATATAATATATTATAATTGCCCTGTGGAGGGGGCTAAGAATACCTCCACGGTTTCCTCATGCCTATCGTAAAAGTCGACTAATTGAGGTTGCGTCAGGTCGACGGTCGGCATAAAACTTGTCAAAAATTTATGAGTAGTCTTAAAATGGATATAGGCGAGTTTTCCCATCTCGGATGTTCGAGTTTTATAAGACAGGTTTGAGACCTGCAATGATGTATGGAATAGAATGTTGGGCAGTAGATAGAAAGATAGAACTGAGAATGAGTGTCGCTGAGATGAGAATGTTAATTTGGATGAGTGGAGTTACTAGCGAAGATAAAATAAGGAATGAGTATATCAGAGGTAGTATAGGGGTAGCTTCGATAGTAGACAAAATGAGTGAGAAAATATTAAGATAGTTCGGACATGTATTAAGGAGGGAAGAGACTGAGGCAGTAAGATTAGTAAGGGAAATGCATGTTGTTGGTAAAAGGGGGAGGGGAAGACTGAAAAAGATATGGGGGGATGTAATGGCGAGTGATATGAGGAAGGTGGAAGTAAGTGAAGAAGATGCGGGAGATAGAGTTAAGTGGAAGTGTAGGACCAGGGTCCTAAAATAAAATAAAACCCCAAATAGTTGGGAGAGAAGGCGAAGGAGAAGAAGAAGATATAATATATTATATATTATATATATTTATAATATATTATATATATTTATTTACTATATAAGTTTTATAATGTTTAAAAAAAAGACTGCTTAAACCAATATAAGTACCTATATATTTTTTAAATATATAGTATATTATTTCACGATTTAAAAGATTATTTATTTTTACATTTTTCACTTAATTTGAAAGTAAGAAATATTGATGAAAAAATTAATTGGCATTTAAATGCTTACATTTTTGATAAGAGCATATTTTTAATTTTTTTGTTTCATAAATGCATATTATTTAAAGCCTTTTTAGTGTATACAAATCCGGACCTTAAATTATAATATTGATATTGTTAAAAATATTGAAGTTTTTAAAACTTTTTGGACTGATAATATTATTGTTATGATTACTAAAAATTACTTATAAAAAAAATTAAATAAGTAAATTGGTTACTGGTCGTTTTTTCCCAATTATTGTGATAAACTGATAAGATATTTCAAACGCTTACGCTGCACTACCGATTTGATTTAAACGTTTGTGAGCACAGAAAAATGACATAATGCTTAGATTCAGTGGTGTCACGGCTGTAGTGTGAGCGCTTAAAGCGTTCAAGTGGAACGCACCCTATATAAGCAATTTTTAGACAATTTTAAGAAAATTTAAATCTAACAATTGAATAATTTTTATTATATATTATGCATTTTAAAATTGAATAATAATTGGTTCCGTTACTAGGTACCTATATAATTTTTTATTGTAGTTTTTTATGAATTTATACTATTTTATTGAAAATATTACTTTTGCATTTCTCATTTATTATAACAACTTAAAAAATTCGTAGAAAGATAAAACAAAAAATAAATGATAAAGAACAAACATTATCTAGCACCCTATGTAGCCTTTTGTAACATGTTCTATGAGTTATTAAAAAACTAACTTTTTTGATTTTATTTTAAATAAATATAATTTAAAAAAGGTACACTTCGCTCGTCGAGTGTTAGTAAAGGTGGATGCACTTCGCTACTGGGAAGAATATTCTTGGTGGATGTATTGCATTCAATAAATCGATTCTAAACGTAGCTTCGGTGTAGTAACATAACTCAATATTATTAATATATATTATTATATAGCATAAAATTAAAAAAGCAAATTTGGTTCTCTCTTTTTAAAAAATATATATATAAAAAAGTGGCAATTTCATTGGTGTAAAGTTACTATGGGATATGCGCAAAATTCGAATGGACTTAAAAAAAAAGATATAAAATAAACATTATTTTAAAACCACTATCTCCCTCGCTACATTCAGAATGTAAAATACTTTTTTTTCGTGGATTTTTTTTAATTTAGTTAAATTAATGCACGACTAACATTATATTAATTTTTTCAGGTCTTAAAATCACATTTTACCAACTATTTGGATTTAATTAACCTTAAAATTGATCATTTTGACGGAAAAAATTTAATTTAATTTTAAAAAAAATTGTGACTACGGATTTTTGAGGTTCTTTGAATTTAGTTAGAGTAACGTATTTATATTTAACGCTGTATAAAATTTTCAGTCCTTAAAACCCAAAATTACCCTTTTTAGGACTTGGAAACATAGAAATCTATCTAAAATGTGTATTAATAGCCCAAAATTACAAAAAAATTAAACAACGTAAATATATAGCTAAATTAAATATTCGATGTAAATTTCTATATTTTTAAGTCTTTATTTTCGAAATTAAGAAGAAATGAAAAATCTCGATTTGACGAAATCGTATATTTGCCATTTTCACCTAATGTTTTTGTAGTTTTGCCTTGTGCATTAAAAAACTGTTGAGAAAATTTACTTCTCTAAAGTACCAACTAGATGAAATTTTCTACCGGAAACCATGTAAGCTTGTAAAGATCAGAGCACTTCTTCTGGTAATAAATTTGTTAACAGAAAAAAAATAAACATTATTGTAAAACCACCATCTCCCTTGCTACACCCAGAATCTAAAAATGTAAATATTGAAAAAAAGATTATGTAGGATAATGCACCAGATAATGTTGTTATCTATAATTTATTTTTCATTTAATATTTTTAAGATATTATAAGTTATTAAAAATGAGAAATGCTAACATGAGTTTTTCATTGAATATTTTTGAACTGTTGTTTGATATTCTATTAATTGTTAATTAATTTTTATGGAACCAGTTTTGATATAATATATGTGAGTATATTTTAATTTTTGTAATCAATGTTCCAATTGATCATCAAGCGGTTCAAAAACCACATTATGTATGTTGTGATATATATTTGTTATCTTTGACCCATAAATTATAATGTAGGTATAGATATTAGATATAATAAATTATATTACACTTCCCTAGTTTTTAATGTGTAATAATAAAAATAATGAAAAATTACAGCTACAATTAACTAGTACCTTTTGACCTAACCTTGCATTATAAAAATTAATTAAATTTTAAAAATATGTAGATCATAATAATAAATATGTATGACTAGGCATTGTAATTAACTAGGAGTTTTAATTTTTAAATATAGTATAAAAGAAAAAAAATTTAGGTAGGTAAATTATACTTAGAATTTAAAAATAAAATACATTTAAATGCGAGTTTAAATGTTTTTTTTTGGTACTGGCCTATAAAACATTTATGATTTGAATAGGGTAAGAATTAAGATTTGTTTACTCCCCTTTAGCTCATAATTTATGTTTGTTATATATTTTTAACTATTTGGTATCAATTATGTACATTTTTATCTTATTGCCAAGAACTATTATTATTACTTTATATTTTTTTATGTAAATATATATATATATTGTAAAAACAGAATATATGCCGAGAGTATTAGAAAAAAAGATTATAAGTAACAACTAGTTTCGATTGTAAGTCATCCATCAGGTTACAAATTAATAGTAAGTAATCAAAATAAGAATACAAAAACGTATATATTTATTGTTATTTTTTATAATATATATTTATTTTTATAAGTTGCCTACATTTTTTGAATTTTAAATATATTTAATTATTTGTATTATAATGTAGTAAATTATTTATTAGCATTTACATATAATAAGTTATAAATGGTATTTGATGTTTTGGCTATAATATAATGCAATATACAGGCAGTGTTTGATTTAGGTAACTATATTATATCATTAATGGTCGTTTATTATTAAAAATAGTTTATAATTATATTATTTACAATGAAACTACCTATATAGGTACATAATTAATTTCAGTATCTACTAATAAATAATATTTTTAGAAATAATAGAAAATTTTATATTGTAAAATAATAAATATTTATGTTTTAACAATGCCGTGGTTAAATATTATTGTTCTGATATTTACTGTTATCAAAAGCAATAATTCTAGATTTATTATACTTTTTAACTACATAAACATATCAAATGAACTAATGAAGTATTAATTAAGCATTGAATGTTATTGTACACATCTTATATAAGTAATATATAACAGATTATTATAGTATAATGCGTTTTATGAGTCCAAATTCGCTAGATAATATGATTTAATGATCATGACTGTCGAGTTTCCCTCTATCACCACACCCAAACTATTGTGATTAAATGAAGTTAGAGTGGTAAATGTACATTGTTTTACATATTGTAAAACACTGTTACATATTTAAAATTCCCTTATTATTTGTGGTATATTATATCCAGTAAATTGCATACATATTGCATTGCAACTGATATTGAATCGTATTTATTTTTAATATGATGATAATAATTTTTTATTACTTTTAAATCTATAATTAGAAAAAAAAACCTCAACACTTAGGTATATTGAAAAAAATATTTATAGGTACTAGAGCCCTGCACGGGCCTAATTTATCAAGCTTAAGTCTGCCCAAAATTAAATTATAGAAATTAAGCCCACCCAGCCGAGTCCGAGTAAGTGAAATATTTGGCCCAACCCGGTCTATTCATATAAAATATTTAGCCCAGTCCATCCTTATAAAATATTTAGTTTGACCCGGCCTGGCCCATTTATTTTAATTTAATTTAAATATTTAGCACAACACATTTTATTAAAATATTTGGACCACTCGGTTGATGAAAAAAAATATCTACTCGTATACTGTATAAGTATTATTTTGTTATTTAGGATAGTTGTATAATGTACAATTAGTTAATAAAATAAGATCACTCACACTTTTGTTTTTTGTGCACTATGCAGTGAGAAAAGTAATTGTATGTAGGTACAATGAAAATTGTTACTTTGTACAGTACACAAAAAGTTTTTTTGTAATTTTTTATTCTATATCATATATATAAGTTGTAACAAAATATTGACTAATAAAATAGAAAAACCAATTAAAAATGACTAAAAAATTGAATTATAACTTTTACTTGAAAAGTTGGCGTAAAAAAAAATTATATATGTACACACAGGTTTAACAAGATATGTAGGTACTAGGTAATGTTGATACTCATTATTATTGATGATAAAATTGGAATTCCATTGGCACATGTGTCTAAATTTATCATAACAAACAATTTAGTATATTTTGATAAACATTTTTAAGTGCTTTTGATATAAAATATAAATTTCCAAGTCTGGTTCAATAACTGATACTTGATCTTGCCTGCCCGAACCCATTTTTAGACCTTAAAATATAGGCCCGTGCAGGGCTTTAGTAGGTACTAGGCACATATATTTAAAATTATTATCCGTTTGAAAATGGAATACATCGGATATATCTTAATGTCAATTATCAACATGATAATTGATGTGGAAGAGTGAAAATAAATAATTATATGCACTTAGGCTACATACTTTTTTTCTGTTATTTTAAGTATGTAATATTTATAAATATATTTTTTTATCATTTTAAGAGGATGTCAGCGTGGTCATTTTTAAGGTGTTATATATAGGAAATTTTTGGAATATTTTAAGAAAAATTATAATTGTACAATTGAAAAATTTTTATATGCATATTTAAAATGACTAATTGGTTCCATTACTATATCATTTTTATTATGGTTGATTTTTATCAATTAATAAAATGTTATTGAAAATATTACTTTTGCATTTATAACTTGCAAATGTCTTTAAAACATGAAACAAAAAACAAAATTATCTAGTGTCCTATGGAGCCGTTTTTCGATATGTGTATTTAAGCATGTTTCATGAATTGTTAAAAACTCAACATTCTTAATTTTTTTTAATAACTAACTCATAAACAAATTAAAATATCGTAAGAAAGCTCTGTAAAGCGCTAGATAATGTTATCTATATATATATATATATATTTTATTTTTTTTTTTTGTTTCATATTTCTAGAATATTTCTAAGTTATTACAAATGAGAAGTGTTAACATGAGTTTTTCAATTATTTGTGCTAATATGTTTTATTGTTAAGACAAATTTTTTTTTATAATTTTGCTAATAATTAAATAATTATTTTTAGATGAAATTATACCAATCAGTAATTGAAGACACAATAAACGCTTCTCGAGAATTTTTCGCAGAAGAAGGTATTGATGATCAAATTTTATTGGAGTTACGTCAATCATGGGAATCTAAAGTATTGGCAAGCAAAGCAGTTGATGCACCACCTCCTCAAGAACTTACTCAAGTTCCTAAAACTGTTCCTTCAACAACTGTTGTTAAGCAAACCAAGAGTCAATATGCTCCTACAATAGTTAGTGAGTGCTTTGTGTTTACTTTTTACCTACATACTTTTGTATGCTCTTTGGGTGGTTCCCATACAACTTGTTCAGTGGGGCTCATTACCTCCGTTGAAGAAGTAAACAATTAAAAATAAATTACACGCTTATAATTTATTTATAATAATAAAATCTAATTTATTTTTGTTTTTCAGATAATACTGTTCATCAACTAAAAATGGTACAACAACAAAAAATACAACAACAGCAGCAGCAGCAGCAGCAGCAGCAACAACAACAGCAACAGCAGCAACAACTACAACAACAGAAACAACAGCAGCAGCAGCAGCAGCAACAACAACAACAACAACAGCAACAACAACAACAACAACAGAACACTATAGTTTTACCTGCAGAATATGCAAACAAATATGTACCAATTCAAATTACCTTACCTGCACAAACTGGTTCTCAAGAATCTGGCTCCAGAGTTCTTTCTATTCAAGTGCCAAGTTCTGCCATACAAGGTTTGATATTAATTATTGAATTTTAAACGTGTTAAATATTTTAAAATTATTATTATTTACCTCATTTTTAATTATTTTTTTAATTGTTTAAATTTTTTGTAGGAAATATGCTACAAACTATACTTAGTGGTCCAGTTATAACGAACAGTATGGCATTGCCTACTCACCTAGCTACATCACTTTTACAACAGCATGTGAATAATGTTCTTGCAGCACAATCACTTCCTAGTAGGATAAATTATTAATTTTGTTTTTAAAATTATTAACCCTGTTTTTAATTACTAGGTGTTCAAACTGTTCAACCAGACTTTTTATCATCGGATGGACGAACTGTACAACAGCAACAGCAACAGCAAATTCAACAAAATAACCAAACATTTATTAGTGGAAATGGAACTGGTGGTGTTAAGAGAACTATTGCTCAAATAGATGGAGCTAATGATTCTTCAACATCAGAAGATGATGACGATGATGATGATGATATTGATGATGAAATAGGTGATAATGATGATGATGATGATGATGAAGACGAAAAAGATCAAAATAGTGCTTCTGATGCTGTAAGTATTCTGTACAAATTTCTATATATTTGTACATTGTAGCAAGTATAAATTAATATCATTGTTTGTCCTCTGTGTCTAATTTTTCAAAACGGACAGAAAACTAATAATTTATAAATTAACCATCATCCTAACATTATAAAAAATACCTGGTCAGTAGGGGGGAATCACTGCTTGTTGAATAGGATATTGATGATGGATGTATTGAATTTAAAAGCAATGATTTCTTTTGATAAAATGATTCTGTGAGAAACTCAAATGTAACATTATTTTCGATTTGTTATCAGAAAGCTCTTTATTTGAAAACTCTTATTTTATTTTTTCTACCCAAAAATATATGTATACTTAGAAAAAATTATATATATATATATTATATATATTTAAATCTGTGACTTTTACAAATTATCACCTTTTTTCATAATGATCAGTAGTCTTATATAAGTATAGATATATATATATGTAGAATTTTGATTATCTTATATTTAATAATTTACATAATATATATTTTTATTTTGTTTTGTAGGAACCTTTAAATTCTGGTGATGATGTGAGTGATGTTGACAATGGTGATTTATTTGAAACTGACAATGTTATTGTATGTCAATATGATAAGGTAAATTTAATTATTTTATTTTGTATTAGCATCAGGAGCTATATAATATAATTAAAATATAAAAATTAAAGTCACTTTACAATGTTTAGCAATTGCACTACTAATTAGTATTAATTATAATTTGGGAAAATCAACTTGTCCAAAAAAAATGGAATCGCGTTTTATTGCAGTTTTGGATTCTTCACATATAGATCTACATATTTTCAGAGAATTTAGACTTGTCCACTTTTAAAAATAGTTTTAAATAACGGAAGTAGGAAGAGTTAAGTTAAACCCTACTAGTCCAGTAGTATTAGTAGTAAGAAAAGTTTATCTGAAAGTTTGGGTTTTGGACAAGTCAGGTTTCTCATACTACTGATTCAATTTCACTTTGTTTTTCTGTTTTATTAATTGTTATTACTGTATTTGTTTATTGAGTCTTATATAAATCCAACTTGTTTAAAAACATAATCTATTTATAGATAATAATGGGGTACAATCATTTTTCTCAGTAAAACTTATTTTTTTCATACTTTATAAATAGAAAATACCTAGTTGTTGAAAATAATCACTAAACAAGAAGTATTTTTCTTGTTTTCCTGAAAGTTTGGGTTTTAGGATAAGTCAGGTTTCTCAGGCTGATTCAAATAATATAGATTGCTTCTCATATTTTGGAAGTGTGGAAAATGTTTTCCGATATAGAGCACTTTATATAGTATTTAGTTGTGACCAGCGACATAATCGCTAGTACTCAACAGTCTCTTTGTGTGGTGCGGCATGCCATATATACCATAGCTATACCATATCTTTTGCTGTGGAGTATACTTAGAGATTACAGTCTCAGAATTTCGGGATGTTTAGGAATCAATTCCAGGAACCACCCTAAATTTTGTAAAAAGGAATTTAAAAGAACAGATAAATAAATAAAAAAACCTATTTTTTTTTTATATATATAACTATTTCTGTATTTCTTTATTTAAATTTGTATTAACTTTTTTATTACTTTAAAAAAAAAAATTGAAAATCATTTTTATTAACATTCTTATTACATATTTTTATTTTTAATGTTCTGAAAATATGAATGAAACAGCAAAGCATCCAATGTATCATTTACAAGTCTACTTTTCAATTTATTTCCTAACAAAGAGCAGCTCAAAAGTTAGAAGTTATAAAAATAATAAATGGAAAACCATTAGAATGGCATCATTTGAGCCAAAACATGATTCAGAGTATTGTCATTTTTATTAAAACAATCTGCTAACCTTCATTTCATCGGTTGCTGTATTGCGTTTTTTTCTTTGCAATCATGACTTGTAGATAGACAACTGATAACATCAAGTAAAACTTTAATATTATAGATAGGTGTACAAACCTTAGGTTAATCCTTCCAATGTTTTGAGTACAGCTAGACATTGTATGTATCATGCACTTTTACCATGTTCTACAGTCAAAAAATGACTCCACACTGATGTTTTATTCATATCTTTTTTATGTTTAGTAAAAATATTGATATAACATTTTAAATTAAAATTTTAATTTTGTGGAAACGCAATAACTAATGGTTCGTACTTTGTACACATTGTATAGTTACGCTATCCAAATGGCTGATATATTGATTAAATAAATAGATAAGGGTGTTATAGATAAATTAAGAATATTGATTGTAGAATACAGTATTTTATTAATTTATAGATTGTTTTACAATATCCTGAAAATCATGGATTTAGTGATTTACTAGTCTCGGGACAAAAATACTTCAACACTCGGGGATTGTAATCTTTAAGTATACTGTATATTGTATTGTAAACTTAATATAACTGCCAACTACTAGCGATTACAATGTTTTCTACCACAACTAAATCCTCTATAAAGTATTGTACAACGAGAACATTTTCCATGTCGCCTCTAAATGAACTAAGAGCAATCTAGTATTTATAATCAATGGTATAACCCATCCAGTTCATCAGACTATTACATTTGTAAATTTATAGGAGTTATTAAAATTGCGGAAACACAAAAGTGACGAGACTGACGAGATTGATAGAAAAATATAAAATCTAACTATAAAGTATCACTATTATAAAAATTAAATAAAATTGATTATATAAATAATGTATCCTTATTCTATAATTATGGTGTATAGTTAATCAATGTTACTTCGCTATGCGTGTGTCTATGTAGGATGCCTTGGTTTGGCTGCCGCGAATATCTCGTCAAATATGTTGCCTACAGTCTTTTTTTTTTTTTGAGGTTATCTATGGAATTTTCCCGGCTAAATAATGATTAACCAATAATATAAAAATATAAAAGTAGCATAATTTAAGTACACACATTGTTCATTTAATATCTTTGAACCCCTGATCTGGTCAAACGTGTGATGTCACCGAGGGCTCAGGTGAACTGGACGGGATATATTAGTATTTATATTTATTTATTATGCATTTCAGGAAATTAATTTATATTATCATAAAAGTTAAAACAATTGTTTTATAGATTACTCGTAGCAGAAATAAATGGAAGCTTTATTTTAAAGATGGTATAATGAGTTTGAACGGTTATGATTATGTCTTCCAAAAAGCAACTGGCGATGCTGAGTGGTAAAGAGAGACTAAAATTAATATATGTTGTATATTTTATACCTTATGTGTTGTAATTACTAAAATGTTAATGGTTGTTTATTTGAATTTTGTTTGATTATACTTGTATTAAATTAATTATTCTCAAGTCTTATTTAATGTACAAAACGACTATTTTATTTTTAAGTGAATTCCACAAATAATTTTGATCTATGTACATTTTCAATGTTGAACATGTGGAGGTACTATAACTAATTATTATTAAACAATTATTGTAATATATTACATATTATTTATTAATAAAGCCCCTATCTACAATATACTCTATTTAATTTAAGAAGAAATTAATTGGCTATTGGTTTTCATCGATGCGGGTCATATTCTTTTTCAACGAGTAAAGTTTTCGAAATACAGTGGGCGATGCTTATTATTGGTGGTTGATTCTTTAATATATATAATAAATTATAAAATCAATGATATCTATCATTTACTAAAGCACCTTTTTATCTAATGATGCAATAAGGATTCTAAAAGCTGATCTGAATTTATTGTAAAATCTACTTTAGATTTTTGATTTAATTATCTTAAATCCCACTAAATTCAAAATTAAATGAATATTAACACAGATTAAATATACTATTTAATTTTGGTGAATTAGAAATCAAAATTTAACTGATTAGGGAAACAATAGATAGTGGTGTATATTGTTTTATAAATGCAGAAATAATGCTCGACTGTCAAAACCTGTTTTAACAATAATATTAGTAATGACTAATGAATAATAACATATGATAGAATATAGTCTGTACACAATAAATTTTGTACTATATAGGGGATGGCGCCATGATGCAACTGAAATGCGTTCGCCAGTCGAAAATAATATGTTATATAGTGGAAGCTGGAAATGAAATCCAAACATGAAATATAGAGGGGAATCCGATAATAACACTATTATTGTTTATCTATATTCTATAGTATATTTGGTCTATGATATATAATATACAAATTGACAAATTTAATTTTAGTGAAAGAATTTAAAAAACTGGCTGAAAAGAAGAAAAATTGATTACATAAGAAAAGCGTGACAGTTGTATTAAATAAAAATAAAAACAGCAACACATCATTGTAAAACCGACATATCATAATCTAAAAAAAAAATTGTATAATACCTACTTATATAATATATAAATATATTTTGTATTATAATATATAGTTCTTTTTTTGGTTTTGGTGGTGAAGTTTAAAACCCTAACCTGAAAATACACAGCAAAAAAATTATAGTTAGGTTGACAATAAATATGGTTAACCCAACTATAAATTAAAGTTAATATAGTGACACAATAAATAAATGGTTGGGAGTACTAAAGTGATTTAGTTGAATTTATATAGTTGCAATTACTATATAATTATGGTTAAAACGGTAAGCATATTATATAGTTGAAGTAACTATAAAAAATAGTTGATAGCAAATGTTGAAAAAAAAACTACGCACAACTTGACCCTCCATGTGTCACATGTCATCTTTCCTAAGTCACGCGTTAAACAATTCTGTAACAGCTCCTTGTGCTTGATCATAGTAAAAATTAGCTACTTAACCAAAATATTGTAAATCATAATGAAAACATTTTAATAATATTTTATTATCTTGTATTCAAATATTTGTCATTATTATTATTATTGTTATTTTACTACAATATAAATTATTTTTTATGAAGTAAAGTTAGAAGGAATTTATTAGTATGTATTAATTGGTATAGGTAGATAATATGTATTGTATTTATGCATCAAATACTCAAAATATTATATTTATTTTCTTATTAGATGTTAAATTTGATTTCAAATTACAATAATATTTTAATTAATGATTTAAAATTAATGATAAAGATACAATATTTCTAAATATTAATAGGTACCTATAATAGATAGGTACCTACTTATATTTTTATAGTAAACTGATAAATTCATTCAAATATTAAATTTTAAATGGTCTTATGAAACTGATTCAACATCAATATATTATAAATTATAATTAAAGTATAATACTATATAGTATATACTATTTTATTATATATTATATCTATATAAGTAATAATATAATTTTAGTTATCTTAACTAAATGTAAAGGTTGACTCAACTATATATTTGGTTACTCCAACCATTTATTACAACAAAATTATTTTTTTCCTTCTAGATTTAGGCCCATTTCGCCGAAATTATTAATTTTTTTTATTAAAGCTTCCGTAAAACATATACATGAAACTATTAATATAGTAATTTAATCTAACTTTAACTTTTTAATTAGGCTGGACATACCCTTGATTATTATATGATTAATATTAAAAATGTATCCTCAACATCATTATGATCCAGTCATTGATATTTTAAATTTTAATTTGCTTGTGAACAGGCGGCTATAGAATGATCGAAATTTTATATTTACTATGCTCGAATCTGCTTACGGGTTTCAAGGATACATACACAAGATCCTTTAAGGTACGTTTTCCTAGCTGCGTCCGGACGCGGTGTATGGACGCCCCCATGTATGACTGTTTACCTAGACGCGTCAGACGCATTCGAATTTCAAGAAAATAAAAATTGTTACGTGGAAAAATATTTAATTAAGTTTATCATTTTTTGAACTATACGTAGTTGATCTCGATAAATGATCATAACACTTTTATTCATCGAAGTGTGCACATGTGGTTTAATTTGTAGTATACTTTGAGTATATATATTTAATAAACGTGTTGTTCAAATATATATTAAATAATCACAATAACCAACAAAACTATGGATAATTATATTAAT
>JAIPRL010006364.1:0-12762 GCA_025469235.1 Pemphigus obesinymphae
TCGTCGGCCGTAGCGACCCAAAGTTCGGCCGCGGCGACATGTCGCGTCTTGCAGACCAGACTATACGATTTATGTAGAAGCAGGTATTGACGACCGGTCGCACCTTGCAGACCGTACCTTAAGCGGTCCCTATTGTCGTCTGTGGACTACGAGCACCGGCCGGAATATAAGACCGTACCAGTTGACGGGCGAGTGTATGCCTCAGTCCCCCGATGTACGATACTGGTCGGAATAGTATACCTATCTTACAGTCGTCGGATTTATGGATACCGGTATCCTTCGGTGTTCCTCGCCAATAAAGCGGTATGGAACATCGGTTGAGTGGCAACCGCACTACGAGACTGCCGGTGGCCCGTACAGACTCCGTGCGAACCCCGAACGGACACCCTAACACCAAGGAACTTCTACCTGGCCAAGCTTGGCTTTAAACCACAGAGTAGCTCCGGCTACAACCACCACGGAGTCATAACCCCCCCCCCCACCCCCCGAAAACCGAAGTCTCCGAGGTTAGGCCGGTCGTTCATTCAGCCGAAGCTGTTGTGCACAGTGAACGGGGAATTCCGACCTACCCGTGGTAACGATCCCATATTTTACTTTATTTTTTTTTTTTTTACATTCTCAGATTTTTGTTGTTAATTTTTGATACCTATATGTTTTTTAAGTGATATGGTTAAATAATTATCTAAAATAATAATAATTGCCACTACGCAATGGTTTACAACTTTTGAGTAGTACACCATTGTGCTTATTTTATAATTAAAATAAATATTAAATAATATTGAACAACCTTAACTATAACCTCAAATAAATTATCCAATAAGAACATCCGTAACGACGGAACCAAAATATAATAAACTACCATTATTATTTAATATTTCATAATGTCATAACTATACAAACATTTAAAAAAAAAAAATTGGTGAAATTATATATTAAAATTCGTCTTTTAACCTGAATTTGGAAATGAGGATATTTTTATTAAACAGGTCGTAATACATAGCAAATAACTTGAAACACATTTATTTAAATGCAAATTATATTTAAATGGTTTTTATTTCAACTGGTCATAATTCACGAGATTTTTTCAATCCGCACTAATCACATAAGATAACTCACACTCATCAAATCAATTACAGTAAAATTATAAAACATACGTAGGTACTTAATTACGCGTGTCTAATGTCTATTTGGATTTTTAAATGATACATATTATTATATATTATGTTACTTCTGCTATACTTTCGCACCTTATGTATGTAACGATAAAATTTCACCGACTCGCCACCGTATACCTTATTCATATGTTAATACGTTGAGAGGAAACACGATCATATAGATAGGCTTGGTAACTTAAGATCCTGTCTTGTACCGATATATGATTACCTTGTGCGGGGGGGGGGGAGGTTCGCTTTATAACCTAATATACCTAAATAACCTGGATGATATAAAGTACCTATATATAAAATATAATATTCACCATAAAGTAATATTATTATTATCATTATTCTATTGTTGGTATATGATACATAAAAATATATAATTATAGTTCCCAAGAGAGCTCCCAGCTGTTGGAAGCTCGGTAATTATTAATGACACAGATTGAGACATGTAATTGTAATAAATTGCCATACCTATCTATATAACCGTGAGAGGGAGACATAAAGTTAGGCATAGTCAGTGAAATTGTCAGTGAAATAGATGGATGGAGACAAAAAAAGCAGGTGAAATATCTCCTTAAGGAGCGTACACATCTGAGCAAATTTAGGCCGAGCATGGGTGCACACCGCATGCCACTCGAGATGATGTGGCTCGAATTTGAAGTGAGAACACATGCTTGGCTTCTATAATATCCGAACTACTCTAATAATGTTTATAATACTGAAATTAACTTCACATTATGTTTAAAATATTCTAGTTGTTTTTTTTATTTGAAAAATATAAAAAATTGGGATTTCGAATTTCATTCTCATTAACATCTTTCTAAGATTAGACTTAATGAATTATCAATTTTCAAATTTAAAACCTTTTATTTTGACAGTTGCGTATTTTCAACTTTTTTTTTTTTTGGGGGGGGGGATTGATCCAAAATATATTGAAATCCAATAATTTATATAACTATTATATATTTTACTATCTTTAGGGACAAAATAGATTAGTTGACAGACAAAGAACTACATATATTGAATTGATTACACGGAAAAAATGTGATCGCATTAAACATGATAAAAACGAGTGACAAAATAACTTTTTTAACATTAAGTACTTACCTACATATTTTTAATTAGATTATTTTAAGATTTTTATTTAAAAATTAAGAATATTTTTGTTTAATATTTAGGCATAAGTTAACCTAATGAAAAGGTTAACAGTCTTTGACACAGAGATAGGTACTACATAAAAGCTTCAGACAACAGGATAGATCATGAGAGTTATAGAATATATAATATTAAAATATTAATAAACACAGACTACTCCTAGTGTTTATACTAACTAACTACAACGGTATACTAAGAGAAGAATATAATACCACTAACCATTTGACAACACTATTGAGTATTTCCATGATACGTTAGAATCAAATTTAAGAAATCCAACAAATTTTCTCCACGTCCTTAACATTTCCTTGGATGATTGAACGTAACGTTATCAATCTCCCAAATCACTATGAATAAATATACTTTCAATCATAGTATAATATAAATATTATTATAATAATTAACACGAAAAACAAAATGGAGTACACGCAATCGAATAAACAATATTATATGGACGGTGCCCCGGTAAAATGGAACAAATTCATTTAAAAAAAAAATGTTATTGAAAATTATTGTAGAATTTCATAATCCACATCGAATGGTATGAAAAAACAACAAAAATTGTAAGTAAATTAGCAAAAATATTGATAAACAATTTTAACTTTAAATTCTTGACAGTTTTTTTTAGTTTTCCAAAAGTAGTGTTCTGTACTTATTCCTTTTTACACGGAAATCGTCCATATATTTTCGTGTTCAGTTAAAAGTTATAAAAGCGAGTTTAGGGTTTTTTTAACGTGAATATTTTCGTATGATATTATTTAGGTAGTTTTTAATTTTTCAATTTTTTGCGACTATTGGTAGGTACCTACTTATAATATAATTTAATTTTTTTAATTTATATTGTATAATAGGCGTTTTAACTCTAAATATAACTAAAACTCAATTGAAAAAAGTTCTATATTTACATTAATAGACATCTTGGTGGGATTCTCATAGAGATGATAACATTTTATAATAATGATTATTTATAATACATATTACATTAGTAACTAAAAACCGGTTAAAAAAAAATAACATACAATTTACGAACATTTTTTACTAGTAAAATTCATATCACACAATATCAAAAAATATTTATTGTTAATAACAATTTGTTATATACTTATTACGCCATTCATATTATGATCATTGATCATATTAATATATTTTGTATATTTTATCAAGTATGATATGATTTCGATAAAAAAATAATTTGTAAAGTTTAGGTGAACAAACGAAAATTATATATACATATTCTCAGTGCTGGGTAAGGTAACAAATTTTTTTAACTCAATAAGTTAAGATAGTTTAAAAAATAAAAATATTATGTTAATTTAAATTTGTAATTAACAATAAAAAAATTAGAAAATACCTCTCATCTGCTAGTTGCTAGAATACTAGAATACTTATATTTTTGTTTTCACCACTAATATTATTATTAAACAGACAGTAGGTTTTATATTATTATAGAATTAAATATACCTATTTAAAATATTGAATAAACACAATTAACTAAAAATATAGCTCAACAGGAAAATATCGACAGTTTCAACACAAAAACTAAACTGTTCGAAAACATCGAAACAGGGTAAGTAATTTTTTCCTCAGATATTCAATTGTTTCCATTATACCCGAAAAAATAAATAAAATCATGAAGTTTTTGGTCGGCACTGAAAATAACAAAATGGTTGTTGAAGTATGTGTACGTATAGTTAAAAGTTCATTGTTTTAGATTAATTTTTATTTATAATAATTGATTTTACATATGGATCATAGATATTAGATAGATACTCACAATTTTTAACCAAACTTAATGATCGGATAGTTATTTATAAATGAGTAAAAAATTGTTATTATTATTTAATACGTTATATTAATGAACAAATCCATAGAATTTGTGAAATATATTCAACGTTTATATTGTCAACGATCGTTTTATGGTATTGATAGATATCCAAAGATATATATTATGTTCTATGCCATAGACTAACTGCAGCATAGACATTGTAATTTTATATTTTATTAGGTAGGTATCTAAATTTTATATCATAGGTCATTGAACTCTATATAGAGTTCTATATAGAGTTCAATGTCATAGGTACGTATGTATAACCATAAATTAAGTTCTAAATGTTGTGTAATGGCTATTATTATTATCATTATATTATTATAACGTTAACATTATATTATTATTATGTAGGTATCACGATTTAAGATAATATTATCTTAAATCGTGGTAGGTATACATACATTACACGCTGGTATAGGTACGTGACCACGGGAACGAGTAGCTGGAATTCGCTGATCCAGCGGATCCCACCCTCGGTTGTTGGCCGGATAGTTTCCCCTGGCCACAGGCATCCGACAGTATTGGGTTGGGTTCCTCGAGGAATAGGTACCAAATTGTAATATTTTTGGATCGCTTAATATTTTATTAATTTGTACAACTTGAGGTCTATTGGTTAGATAGGATTCGAACCAATTACCTATTAAGAAATATATATTTTGTCCTATGATTTTTTTAAGCTTAGGTACATAATAATATTTTATGGGAATTGAATCCAATGCCTTAGCAATATCTAAGAAAATATCAATACAATTTTTACCATTATCAAGTGAATTATAAATTAAGTTTGCAAAATGCGGAATTGCATCTCCACAACCAGTAGGTATATGTTCACGAAATCCAAATTGCATATTGTTTATGGCACTTTTACTTATAATAATAAATTTATTTAGCTGAATTTTTGACAGTTTTTCAATTACTTTTGATATTGCAGGAACCAAAGAAATTGGTCTGAAATTAGTTTTCTTGGATCTTCTGATTTATAAATTGTTTTTTTTTTTATTATATATAACTATTTGGAAAATACCATTTTTAAAATTTAAATAAACTAAACAAGTCACTGGTTTTATTATATAATCCGCTATTTGTAATAATCAATTTGAAGAAATACCATCAAATCCAGGCGATACACCTTTTCTCAATGTTTTTATTACCTTCATTACTTCATTCTCAGTAAAGTATTTGTAATTTAATTTTGTATTATATGTTTGGTTGTATTTATTTGTGTTATTTTGTAATTTTTCATCAAAGCATGCTACATTATTATTATTTTTTAGTTGAATCTGATATATTTTGTTTCCCGGCGTTTAGAAAACGATTAGGTATTTAATTTTATTATTAAATTTTAACGATTATTAAATGCATTTTCAATTGCTAGCGGATAAGAATTTACGTCTATTATTTCATTATTAATATTAATTTGCAAAGGTATTACTTTGAAGAATTAATTTTATTTATCCGATTTTGAATTCGGTAATCGCCCTCTTGTAAATAATTACTGATCCATATCCTGTTTAAGTATTTCACCAAAATTATTCGAAAAACTTCTTGAACCAAGAATTTTTAGTGTTTTAATTGTGTTTAATCTAACAATCAACATGGTTTCCCAAAATTAAAATCTATATTAACTATACTTTGATGATTTACTACTTACTACTAGGTACTTGATGCAATCAATAAGGAATGATGTTCAAATCGATGCAATCTATACCGACATAAAAAAGGCATTTTATACAACAAATATTGATAATATTTTATTAATAAACTTGGTATTGTTGGAGTAAGTGACCCAGTCCTTTCGTGGTTTAAATCTGTTGAATGGAATAGTTTTTTATCAGAATAAGATATATAAGTAATATAAGAATATATATAATATAAAAATGTGTATATAATGTAAAATTGTAAAGAACATACAACGGCAATAGGTTGCGTAGCTCGACTACCAAAATAACTATATCTGACATACTGAGTTTACAGCTAATTATACATATATACCTACTAAGTATCAATAATACAACAATCGCAATTTGTGTATTCTGTTACACCCATGAATGGAATGTGTCAACACACCTAATCTACAATGTGTGTCATCTTAACTATACCAAGTATTTTGTTTAATATCAACAAAATAGTATCTATCTGATCGAACTCAACGAGTCAAAATAGGAAACTCAATTTTAAAAAGTATAAATGTACCTACCTACCTTCTAGTATGCCTCAAGGTGGTCATCTATCACTATCTAGCTTTTGTTATATATATATCCGATTTATAAATGATATACTATCACATACTTTGTTATTGTAAATTTGCATTATTTTCGAACGATTTAAAACTTTATGTGCCAATTACATCATTAGAAGACTACAATAAATTACAATATGAGCTTGATTAATTCGATTTATGGTATAAATAATGGTCTTATACCTAAAATACTTTCAAATTAGGTACATTTAAAAGAAATAAATAAAATTTTAAATCACAATATAATTTAAATAACGGAAAACTTGTTATTATAACTAAAGTAAAAGATTTAGGTAATATTTTTCTAATGATCTCATATTCACTGAACATACAAATGTAATCTATAATGAAGCTTTTTTTTTCGGATTCTTAAGCGGCAAGTGCTAGGAGTTTCACGACCCATTATGTTTATTTATTTATTTACGCTTCAACAGGCAATTTAATACAAAGATTAATGAGATACATAAAACTAACAACTTAAATTAAATATAATTAAAAATGAACTATTATTAAACTATTATAGTAACAATGAAACAATTGAAAATACATATGAATTAAAAATTAAAAATGGAATGGTTTTCGTTAGCCAAACGCATCATGCGATGAATGGGGCGATTCTGACCATAATTCGTAGCATGAACTGAAACGACAAAATATTTCAAACTGCCTGAATAGTATAAAAAAATTAATTAAAAAACAGAAATAATTTATATTGATCGATAATTGTTCACTCTTATAACTCTAGCTATAAAAACGTTTACCTAACTAAAAATTAGCCGTTTTGTAATTATTTTCGAAACTAGAGTATGAGAAACAAATTTTACCTTACACTCCAATATCCACCTCTATCACCGGCTTCTTGTCCTCATGTAGGTACCAGTTTTACAACCAAATATAAAAAAGCTTTCATTATTCAAAACTTAATTGCCAACAATTTTTCTTATTACAATAGTCTTTTTAAAATGGATACTTTATGTGATAATAGTAAAAGACCGTAACTAAATTTTAAGGAATGAAGCTCCCACCGGGGGAGGGGAAACTCAACAGATATTCAATACTGGAGTACTCGAGAGAATGTATGCCAAATTTCAAAACTATATAAATTATTTCGGCCAAAAAGTCTAATTTGATTGGATTACATATTATCAGTTATTCTAAATATACTATAATTACCAAAAAGTTAACAAAAAATAGTAGCTCTCCCTGATAAATAGTTCTAGCTATGTATTAATAATAGCATATCATATGGCAAATGATGCAGTACACTTTAATTTCACAAAAAACCATATATTCAAATGTATCTACGTAGTTAATTTTTTATCTAAAATAAATTACATGTGAGATTAAATATATTAAATACGTTACATTTTCTTGTTATTACGGATTTTCACACATTCAACATACCCACAGAACAATATGAAAACTTTTAAATTTCACTCAACATAATCATAAACAATTTTAGAGTACAATGATAATTAGTAATTATTACTATTGAAATTTGGAAAAGGATTAAATGAATGTATAAATATTTACGAACAATTAAATAATACTATATTGATAATAATAATTACATACTGTAATATTTAAAATAATCATAAATAATCATGTATTTGTATTTTTCCTTAATGTACTTTACACATATTACAACGACAACGATAATATACACCTAATCCTAAACATAATTTCTGTTTAAAAAAAATAAGGAGATTAAAAATAAAACACAATGACATTAAGAATAAAAAAGTGAGATTATACATTGATGTACGTACTATATTACACAATTATATTATCTAGAAAAAAAATTTATATAACGAAAAAAATCACAGAAGAGTAAAAGCAAAAAAAAAAAAATATACATATATATTATAAGTATATATTGAGTTTCATGATATTAGTATATACTTAACCATATACTAGTATATTTTTAAACAATACAATTTACAACAACCAATATATTGATACAACAATAAGATCAAATTTTATATTTAATATATTTTGAAGAATAATAAAGACATGCCGAAGTATGACTCTTGAGAGATTATGTAGGTTGGTTTTCTTTTTCATCCCAAAAATATAATTTAAAACAAATTAGATCTATGAATATTACTCTTTACACATTATATTGTATATTATAAAGACAAATGGAGAACAGTAATCATATACCGTGCATTTAAAATTTTTAAATGTATACATATATATTTTTATAAAAATATGTTTATCTTGTATTAACTTTTTATTATTATTATTAATAAAGGAAGACCGAACAAATCTAAATAACAGATAATAGCAAGGATTACAGATTTCAACCATAAATTGCAATAAAATAAAAGGTTAGTTTGGCTATCCTTAATTGTTGTAGTATAAATTTGATGTGTTAATTATAAATTAAGCAATCAACAAATCCCATGAACAGTTTTGTAAAATCCTGATAACTGAAATAAGTTCATACATTCGCATACTTTAAAAATTATCCGCAAAACTGTGATGTATTAATAAACCTAATTTAAAATTGTATTACACTTTTTGTCCTTAGACATATCGATAATAATAAAAATAAAAAAATTATAATAATGATAAAAAAATTTGGAGGGGATATCTGAAAACATACAATTGTCAAAAAAAAATCTATAAAACCCACCAATGGTCACAATTCATTAATGGGAATAGGGAAATGGCGACACCACTCACTACAAATTTATTTTGAAAGTTGTATCTTAAGTATACTTGATTCATTTTATTAAATACAATAATATTTGCTTTATATAGAACACATTCATAATATAGTACAGGCGGCCGAACAACAACTACTGCTAGCACCTTTACTTTTCTGTCTTTGATCTAGAAAAAAGTAAAAAAATAAAATGATAATAATATACATAATATACATAAATATTAATAAAAATAATTTAAATATTGGGTAAAACCATAATATTTAAGGAAAGGTGAAAGGATGATATTTTTAAAATGTTTAAAACTAGAACAAAAATGTCTTTAATAATATAAAAGATAGATAATTTTAGTTAGTAATCATTAAATCATTAAATTTTTAATTAAAATCACAACTAATTATTAATTCATTTTTGACATACATTATTGTGTAATGTATCAGTATGTAAATTAACTATCACTTTTATTTTTGTTTAGAAATGTTTTTTTTTATAGCTGTACATTAAATAAGTAATACCAAAATCAATTTAACTTTCTTTTAAGGTTTAACATAAATGTATAAAAACAAGATAAAAAAAACCCGTTTTATATAAACTTGATACAAAACATTAAAATCAAGTGATGATATTAAATTAATTTCTACGCCATAATTTAAAATAAAAACAATTTAACAAAAATCTGGTTGAGAAAAATACTAACTGCAAAATAAAAATAATATTTTGTATTTCTAGTTTGTGAAATAATGCACTAATCATTATATGGTGTAACATGACTTACGTTTTAGTTCATCATCAACCAAATATTTTAATTAAGTTGGATACCTACTAGAAATTTTAAATTACTGAACACACTTTATAATTAGATGTTTATTAATAATGTAGCAAATAAGATATTTTTAATGATATAATATTTACAATAAAAGATAAATTAGATGAACAAGGATCTAAAGAATTTTAGGGTTAGCTATCGACTATTGGGTCGTGTACACTGGAATTTTCAGGTTCTGACTGTTGATCAGAAGAAGAAGTATTGGAAGGCCAAAACCAATGACCAGAATTGGTCCGATCGCAATTCTTCTCACCTTGTGAATTAGGTTCAGGCAATGTTTCCCTTGGTACAAGATGCATTACAGTGGTACGGGCCGGCACGAGGCCTAAAGCACCCAATGTGACGTTGCTGTGCAAAAAACGACCCTGATATATCAGTCGGAGGATCTCAGCTTTTTCGACCGCTTCGTCCGCCCAATCTGTAAAATCAAATCAAACGTAAAAATTACAATTACATGTATAACATGTATAAAAGAAATATTTTAGACGGGTAGTTTAATGTCCTGCCCATTAATTACTCAGAAGAATTTAATATACAGACACGAGTTAAACGCTACATTGTTAAAAATAAGTCATAACTCATAACAAATATATTAAACAATAGAAGTGCGAGCATAAGAAAACCATATGTCATAAAAACATTATTTGACACGTTTTTATTTTATTCTGACATATAAAATATTATGTAAACAATCTCAAAGAAATAATATAAACTTGTAAAACTAATTAATTTTTACATTATATCATTGTTTATAGTTCATATAACTACACTATATAACTTATTAGTAAACTAATGTACACTTCCTGGTGAATTACGTCACTCGCCATGCCTAATGCTGCAACTATAATAACGCCAGTATACCTAACCTACCTATACAAGAGTTAATTTTTATAACACCTACGATCTACATACACAATATAAAATATATAAATGACAATTTAACGATTTTTACCCAAAGTTTGACTTTATTAAATAAAAAACAATATAAATGTCTAAGCGGACACGTATCTCATTTAATTTGATTGTGGAATTATGAATGTTCATTTTTAAAGATTATGCAAAACCTACCTATATGAATAATAAAAATTTCATGATGTTTTATTAGGTAATCAAAAATTGAAATGTATCTACTTTACTTAATACGTGTAAAAATATTTAAAAAAATATGCATGTTATAAAATTGTTATTTTGGTAGGGGAAAGTCCAGACCTCATGAACTCCACTTGGATACGTGCCTGTTCTGCAAATGTTTATTGCGATTTTTAACGACATTGTTTATATTGGATAGCTCTATATTATACGGTACCTTCATTGCAAAACAAAGTGAGAGAAAGTCTTCGTGGAGAACTCAGTCACCAGTCGACCGAGCTATTTTACATGTTCTATAAATACAGACAACCAGTACCTCCTATACTATAAATTCGAAACAGGAAGCTTTCACTCTATAACGTTATAATTGACACGATTTTTTTAATTTCATGATTTTTTTCACTTTGATTTTGAATAGAATACTACATTTTATAGACATAATTTCTATATAGATAAGTTATTGCACAAGTACATTTTTCAAAAATACGTATCTACTTAATTGAAATGTTTAATATATTACGTTGTGAAATGTTTAATATATTAATACGAAATTATTTTGAGATTTCATGTAAAATATTCTAAATAATAATACTGTTCAACAATTCAGTTTGAGCTTTAAAGCTTAAATGCTAGCAATTCTAGTTTACGGACTTTAAATTGTTTAATTAAAAATTCCAAAATATAAGTGTAATTTGATCTGACCCATTTTCAATCCTATGTTTTGGAAGTATACTTATTATTAATATATTAAGAAAATTGTACGAAATTTCATGATTTTATCACATTAATTTTCTTACCAAGAATATAAAATATAAACCTACAATGTAATAATAATAAGACGTATAATATGTTAAAATTATAGGCACTATCGAACTACTCTATTAATATTTATAATTTCGTTTTATCTGTGTACCTTCTAAAGACCTGCAAAGGCCGGGCCGAGCTTTTTAAAGTCTTAGAATTTTGTTTAGACCGGGGCTTGGTCGTTTTTGTACAAATTTTCAAGCCGGGTCGGGCCGGACTTAAAAAAAACAGAGTTGCACCGGACTTTTTAAATTGTTACCATTTTTTTCTGAGCCGGGCCTGGGCTTTTTTTCACAACATTTTTCAGACCGGACCAGACTAGGCTTAAGAAAAAATCCTTGTACCTGAATTGTTAAGGTGTAAAATATAATTATAATAAGTTCACAGTTCGATGCTCGTACAATTAAATCTATTTACATGTCATTATATCAAAAACAGTTACTAGGTACTATAATATATTTTATGGATAGCATTAGTATTTTCCACGGGAAGTACCAAGATAAAATAGAAACACTAATTTTGAATATTTATAGAAAAATTGTTACGTTTGATTACAGATTGTCAAAACACTACGAGGGTAAATGTTCTAGAAAGGCAAAGCTACAATATTTTTCATAATATTTGTAGGTAGTTCATTTATTATGGCCGTTTTCAGTTTTAATATCCTGCGCACTCCTAGTGGATAATGTATTTTTTTTTGGGCTGAACTTAAGAAAAAAAATCCTTGGACTGGAACGGGCTTTTTAAGCGCTTGACTTTTTTTCGGGTCAAGGCCGAACTTTTTTTAAAAAAATTGTTTAGACCGGGCTAAGCCGAAAATTGTTGGCCCTTGCAGGTCTATACTACCTGCTTACGACAGTCCTAAACCACAGAATAGATTAAAGCAGAAGGGTCACTTCCATGTAAACAAAAAAGTGACTGCCATTTTGCCGTTTGTTCATCTTATCTATTTAGTGTATAAATTATCACTTTATTATGAAAACACAAATCGC
>JAIPRL010006364.1:12862-27713 GCA_025469235.1 Pemphigus obesinymphae
CCTCATTTCTTTCTCCATACCCATACCCTCCATGCACTCTATCATAATCTATTCTATCACAGCCTACATGTCCATTCATATCCCCACCAATTACAATATTCTCATTTCCTTGTACTCTTTGCATTACTTCATCCATCTCTTGCCAGAACTCCTCTTTCTCACTTTTTTTTTTTGATTTTATACCCCACACCAATTTCTCCTGCTTTCTCCCCTTTCCACTTTATTTCTTGCACACAACAAATATTCACATTCCTCCTCTTCAAAACGTCTGCTAACTCCATACTCCTACCTGTCAATGTTCCTACATTCCACGTACCTACTCTCACTTTGAATTTATCCTGAGTGTAAAATTAGATTTTAATTATTTTATTTTATTAGGTATTTTTTAAGTTATATAGAGGAGACTAGGGTATTAAGAGCAAAAACATTATAAAAATTCTTATTTATTGTTTTAATTAACATATTGTGAAACAAATGTATAGTAGGAATAATGAACGATATATTACTAATGTCTGATAACAATCACTGCATTATAACTTCAAAAAAATTAAAATATTCCATTATGGTTGTTGTCAATTTGACAATACAATTTGCTATGAAAATCTTTTTATTTTTTATTTTCTAATGCCAAGGTATGCTAATTTTTTTTATAAACTTTATGTATTTATTTATATATTTTTTGTATAAATATTTACAATAATATAATTTTAAGTTGTCTAGAGAGATGTTTTTATAAGCCCTTCAAATTTGTTAAACATGGGGTAATAAGAGAATCCTAAATCTATAATTATTTTTTTCCAGTACTAATAAAATGGTTTGCAACTACTATATACAATGATAAAAATATTATAAAATGTATGCTGTAAATAAAAACAAATATATATATTTCAGGAAGCATATTATATTCGAGATTAAGTAAAAAATGAACTCTTATAAATCAAATTTAGCTCCATTATTGTTGTCAATTTTATTTTTGCAGTTTGTATACAAGATTAAAATGTAAAAAATACCCTAAAATGTAAGAAATCCCCCTAAAAAGGATGTATGTAATTTGATAGAAGAAATCTGATTTTTTTTCTAATTATCCTATATGGGGCATTAGGAAAATCAATTGGGGTAATAAAATAAATATATATCTTTTAATATCTAGTACCAGTGATCTAAGTTATACAAGATAATTTTAAGGTGAAACTGTTAAAATTTATTGTAAAATCTATACAATAATGAAATCTTAATACCTAAATCAATCAAAACATTTTTCTTATTGCCCCATTTTTTTTTAATACCCCGGGGTCTCCCCTATATAACTTTAAAAATACCTAATAAAATAAAATTATTATAATCTAATTTTACACACCAATTAAATTAACTACTAATATATAATCCTAATAAATTAGGGTCTCTCCTAGAATTTTAATTTTGTTATAGCTGGTTTTGTTGCAAATGTTGTTATATATCAGCGTTTGAAACCAAACCAACCACAATTTATATCAGTTATAACTGTGCTTAGTGTTTAATATTTTTACATAATATGTAATACAGTGTGGGCACTAAAAAGAACAAAAAAATATTTTTTGAAAAATATACTTTTAGCGGGTTTTTTAAAATAGATGCTTTAAAATATACCAAGTAATATATGTAAAAATGCTAATTTTAACTATTTGAATTTTATGTTAAGAAACATGCAGTTTTATTATTGTCATATCAACTATAGTTGGGAGTATTAAAAAATTAGTGCTGACCGTCCTATGTCTAGTGAAATTTTCTCAGTAGTGATTACCAAACATACAAAATATAAGCCATTATTTACGTTCACTGCAGTATGTTACTGTCGCAGTCAACAGGGGAATAATTATGAGAACTTATGGCCGTTGTCATGGTTGGTAAACAAAACAGGTTGTGGGAACTAGAGCTCAATTTTCATACACCTGAATATTGATATAAATTTTCATGATAATTTTCAAAAAGTTAAAAATGTTTAAAGTACCTAAGTGTACTTGTATTACCTATTAAATACTTTATTATTATACTTTTAGTTATTTAATAATCAAAGTACAGATATATTAAACTTCAATTTTAATACTATATGTTATTAAGTTTGAACAACTTTAAAATAATTATTCCAGGAATAAATGTACTAATTACAATCATTGATCACAAATAGTAAAATACAAAGAGTAAATGATTTAAACATTCTTAGAACATTATAAACAGTATGACTACTACATCTTCACATAATAAAATATTAAATATATATATATAACAAATATAAATAAAAATCAACATTTTCAAATTTTTAATGACCATTGAAAGTTTTCAACGACCATTATAGAAAAAATAGAACAGATCTACATAGAACATGGGTTCTGAGTACATACATAATTTAATAAAATAAATGATAAATAATACCTGATTGTAAGTGACTACTTTTCCAAGTACTTTAGGAAATAGGATTATTTTACTTCATGGCCTAAGTAGGTAGGTTTATCTTTGATTATATTATTGTGTATATATTATATAATCAATGCTATTAGCTAACATATTAAATAGGTAAATATGAATTAATAATGTAGGTACCTATACAGTTATATATACCTAAAATATTATAATATTATTATATTATAATTTAATGGCTAATACAATACAGTTTTAGTACAGTATACAGTCTACAGTATTAGTTTATACAATACACCTATACATATTAATATAATTCACATCAAAATAGTAAACAAAAATTACAGAATAATAAAAATTGTAATGAAACAACACAATTTAAAAAAAAAATAATTCTTTTTATTCTTCTCTTTTATAAAATAAATTAGGCACTCAATAAATTATTTTAAGTACCTAAGTAGACAAATGCTATAAAGAGTACCTTCATATTCTTGAAAAATTGTATTATGTGCATTGCGCAATATAATTTAATAATATTTTAAAACTTCCTTATTTTTATATTAATTTTTAATTTCAAATTTTTTTGTAATCTTTTTTTATGTTTTTAGGTTTCTAGTTCACCATAGTAACTTGTGACACATGATATGCCATATAATAAAAGTAGTACATGCTACAGTATTGACACTAGAAAAATTTTATAAATGACACAGAAGTGATATGCAATCTGAAATGTTAGATCAGTAGAATAACATGCACAATTTTCAATATCTATAAAATATAATTTGTTAGATACTTACTAAATGTACATTTGCCATATAATATACCATGTTACTTTGATTGACGAGGAACCTCATACATTAACAAATATTGTACCAACAGGTACAGTTTAATTATTTTTACTAGGTACCTAGGTATTTGTCGCCGGTAAACACAGTTCTATTATTATGACTAGTGACTACCAAATGTAACTGATTTTTCAAAATTCTAATTTTCAATTAATTATTACCTACTAAGGTAATTAATTATTACCTAATACCTACATTTTAATTTCAATTTAAAAATTTTAAGCAACTTGTATTTTAGTAGGTTCTGGTCATAATGATTCCCAAATCTTAACTAATTCAAAATGATATTCATTGGAATTTTATCATGAATGAATTATGAAATTTTTAATCTTATTCTTTAGTCATATTATTTTATCTTTTTTAATATTAATTATTGTATTTTCATAGGTACCTATATATTTTTAATTTTTACATTACATTATTTTCTATCATTATATTATATTATAATCAATGGTATTAGGTACTTAATACTTTATATTTTATGCCTAGTACCATGTTATTATTATTATATACCGTATGTTCCTAAATTCATCAGATTGGTCAGCCACTGGATTTAATCATTCCTAATTTCAGCAGATGACCTATCCCCTGGAAGGGAGGTAATCAAGTGGATTGTTTTATCAGCAATCTGCTATTAATACCTACGACTGGTAGAATATAAAACCAGATGGATTTGATAAAAATTGTTCGCGGGAAAAGTTACAGATACAAATATTGATAAAGTGGTGTATTTAATATACAGTACATATATTGTGGTAATTCTGTGCCTATTCTATTTTAATTGCATAATTTTGTGTCTATTGTATTTACTTTTTCTATGATTCGTGATTAATGTTAATTTAAAATGGAAATTATATTTACCCATTTGAACTGTGTTTACATAAAAAATTTAGAATTAGAAACGATTTTGTCATCATTTGTTAATAGTTTATATTTTTGGTAATAAGTGTAATAGTAGCAGGGACGTTTTCACAATACCTGTTTTTTTAGTGTATACGTTTCAAAGTAAAGTATACTTATACCTCGACTTATACACACTAAAATTTAATAATAACATATTAATAGAACAATTAATATTGTTCGCGATTTACTCTTAGCAGTGGTATAGATACAATATTTTCTGGAGGGCTGGAGGTTTAGATGTTTTATATATATTATATTTATATGTACATAAACAGTGGTATAGTTCACTTAATTTGATATTAATATTATTATAAAAAAAAAATCATCAAATGTTATTTTTTTATTATTGTAGGTATAACAAAATATTTTAAACTTATTAAACAAATCAATAGGTATTTTGGTATTGAGTAACTTGTAGAATTATTTGTGTATAAATCAATAAGTACTACATATTTATATCCTAAACTCCTAACTATTCGTACCTATTGGTAAAATCCGTTAAATGTTTATTATCAATTATTGATTAGATAAATCTAATTATTGTGGTTGATTTGATTATTTCTACATGTTCCAGCGCTTTAACAAAAAATATATTCCTGAATTCTAATCAATCTGCTGAACACTCCACTACATCTGTAGATGAATTTAGGAACACACGGATAATTTATAAAATAAATTTAAAACCCTGGTAGGTAGTCACAATTGTTTCTGGTAAATCATAAATAAAAGTTGCGATAACAAAATAGTGCCATTTTTCCTTTTTTTTGTGCATTATTGACCAACATTATTTAAATGTATTTCTCTTATTGTTTTTAGCTGTACTTAATTAACTTTACAGTAGTTTTGGTATCACTATTTTTGTAGTCGCTTTTTTTATTTCACATTTTGTCGTATTAATATAATTATTATAATTTAAAAATACCTACCTAATATTAAACTTTAGATATTACAATTTACAATAGATGCAATTAATATTAATTAATACAAAAATAATTAGTAAAGAATTTATTAATATATTGATAGAGACCTCATTAATAACACAACTGTTATAACTTGTAATTATTTAATGTCATTATCTAGGTACTAACCAAAACTATTAAATAGAAATATCAGCACATGTGGTAGCTTCATATATATTTACTGTCACGATCAAACTAAGTAGATAATTACTAATTACCTATATTATTACATTCAAATATTCAAAATTTAATTTTAATATCTCTACACACACATTGAAATTTGTCCAGATTAATAAACTACATATAGGTACCTATAACAAGTGGGTAAACAATTGACTTGAATAATATAACGATAATTTATCAAAATAGCTACGTAATTAGATGTAAATAGTAATGTAAAAATTTTTATACATTTCAGTTAGTTTTATCGAAGTTGTGTGTTGTCTTGGAATATCTAGGATCTGTATTTTTTTCTCAAATTCTAAAATACCTAAGTAAGTACTTTCAATAGAATAGATAGGTATATCTATTATGGTACCTATGCACTTCACTAACTACCAATATTCATTGGTCCATTAGTGATCATTGGTTATGAGTGTTATGACTCATAATATAGGTAAGGATCTGGGTAGGTACTAATATTTAATAAACAAAATATTTGTATTATCATGTTCTTCCAATTGCATATCACTTAAATAAGAATTAAAAATTAATATGATTTTGATTAATTTTGATTAATAAAAATTCTATAAGTAAGTAGGTACCCAGCTACTCAACTAAAAATAAGGTATTGCTAGACTTTCTCTTTAAATTAGTGTATGCAATCCACTAAAAATATTATATCCTCAATTTACTATAGGTAGGTACCGACTAAAATTATATTATTAAAGATCACAACATAGAACAACAATAATCTGTTTATGGCAAGTGCTAGATATATTTCAAAACGCAAATGTTTTGATAAATAATAAATATACATGGCATATACAAATTAATAAATACCCTCGTAAATACCTATAGGTATAGGGACTTTTTACCTGATTATGTTTATTAATATTATGACCACATACCTACCTACCTACTTACTTTCTAATAAGATTAAATGATAATATATAGGTACCTATAAGACGAATTCAATGATTTAGGTAGATATTTGATGTATTTTAATGACTTTAAAACCATAAACGGTAGACTGTAAATGTATATAATATAAACTATAAATATATTCTAAAAAACTCAACATACCTTGTCATTTGGGATGGATCTGATGGACGTAGTCATGTTTGTGGATTGACAAGCAACGTTGCTGCACTACAAGGAACCTACAAATATCATTTGTCGGATCGTTCCAAAAGCTGTCGGACTCATGGAATTCCGTCAATTCTTCTTCGTCGAAGACGTGAGCACTGAGACGTATTTACTCGTATTCATATAATATACCTATTATAATATGGGTATATGTGCGATTTTACTTTCAAACAATACCAAAACATTAAATTTAAAAAAACGAAAACCCCTCCGTTCACACTATTTAATTATTTATATATATATATATATATATCTGATATAAGATTATGGTATTAACAATGATTATTTCCAGACTATTATATTGCACTTGCACTACACGGCGGCGACGACGACGACGACGACGACGACGACAACGACAACGACGACGGAATCGGACGAAGACACTACGCCATATTGACGGGATTACAAAAAAAAAATTATACGTATAACGTATACCAAACGGTGAACGATGAAATCATAAAATCACACGGGCTTACACAGATCGTAATTCGTGAGTACACGGATGAAGATAATATGTACGTACGTGTAACTATTACTATAAGGAGCGGATCGGTACACCAGCCGTGCGAGAAGCCAGTGCAACGCTAATAAGAATTCACATTAGTGGCGTACGGCATACAAAAGAGAAAATAATAATAATAAAAAAACATAATAATAATAATAATAATAATAAAATGTATCTGTAACTATAATAGTATGTGTACGTGAGCGCGCGGGCGCCGTGTATGTGTGTGTGTGTGTGTGTATGTGTGTGCGTTTCGATGTGCGCGCAGTGCGGTTTGTGTTCGTGTGCATTTGACGTCCGTGTAATGTGTACACGCGCACGCGCGCGCACCCGTGTGTTTGTGTACGTATGTGTGCGTAAAGCCGTGCACGTATTTGTGGCGTAAAGCCGTGTACGTATGCGTGCACTCTGTGCTTGATTAGAAGATGCTAGCTGGATCCTTTGTGATGACTGGGAAAACAGTGGGGGCGTGTCAGGTGGTTTCCTAACCCCACACCGCCACCAGCACCGACTTGACCCGCCGAACCCGTTCTTTCTACCGATCCCAAAAACCACCGCCACAATACTAGATATATCCACTGCCGCACCGGGCTGTATGGTATAGTGTGGCAGTCGCGCGGTGGGCTGTTCGGCCGTTCGGCGTTCGCATCTTCGCAAGGTGCATGCGTACATTCATCAATGACGAAACTTGGCAACACTGTCATGTGCCAGCGTGCGGTAACAGTGCAACGGGAAATTATCTCAAATCGACTAAATTATATTGTACCGTTTGCCACGCTGTAGGTACCCAAGGGCTAAATAGTTAAATAGGTACCTACTTAAAATATGTTTATTGGAATAGCATAAATTATTGGGAATTTGTAAAACACACTGGTGAAATTAAAACGTTAGTTCTGTCTATCGCGAATGAATGTAAAAACCTTGATTCACCTTGGGGGTGCGAAACAGATATTTTTATATGCATAGAAATTCTAGTTATTATATTTCTTCTATGCTGGATCATAAATGTTTAACTAAAGCTTTATGAGCTAGGTATGAGAAACATCGTAACATAGTTGACTAATTGACTAAGCCCCCCACAAGGAAAGGTTTTTTTTGTGATAAAGGAAGATAAATTTTAAAATAGGTACCTATACTGTTATTTTGGATTTTTACATCTGATATTCTGGTCACCATACGTCATTTAACTACAGCCAATAAATATCCATATAATTTACAGAAAAGTTAAATAAATTTAAATACACATATTATATAGGTACTTCCTTAAAAATTAAAATAAACTTCAGCACTTGTGGCTGTTTAACTGTTACATAAACTCCATTCTCAAATCATAAAAATAAACAATACATTTTTAACTGTAAATGATTTTATATTATGTAAATATTTCAATGACTTTTTTTTTTTATTGTGTATCAGTTTTTGTTCTCAATTTTCTCCCAGTCAGAAAATTGATGAAATTTTTGATGGTCTTTTTTTTTGTCGTCAACTCTATATAATATAATAAACAATACGGTTTAATTATTTAAATTGTACCTATTTACTGTTGACGAATAGGTGGTACTGAATTTATCGTTGCATAGTTAGAAACAAAAAATTTGAAAGTAGGAATGTTTTTAATATTTCTCATCAATATGATATGTATATATTATATATAATAATCTCCCCGTTATAAATTGAGGAATATATTAGATTTCCCATCAATAAACAATATATAGGTAATCATTTGCAATGACCAATTTCCATTTGTTAAAATTTTGAAGAAAATAATAGGTATACTGAGAGTAGTTCCAAAGATTTTTTTGTGGGGGGAGGGGGTGAAAATTTGAAAAAAAAATATAATACTTCTTTTCAAAACATAAAACATAAAATAAGTAAACAAAAAAGGTAATTAACTATTTCCCCATTTTGTCGATTAAAATCCTAATAATTATAATCAACTTTTTATACTATTTGCCGATTGAATTTTACTAACTGCACTTAATTTTTCCGACTGTTTTTTTGAAGTTGGGGAGGTGACACCCTCTCCACGGGACGACCCTGAGTATACCTACTAATTATAAACATTTTCATGAACTTATTTGTTGTAATTTGAATAATTATTATTATAAATATAATTCAATAATATTTTGATAATGATTTTCAAAAATTTTTAATTGCTTAAAGTTAAAATAGCACAGTGGCGTGCACAGAATTTTAAAATAGGAAGGGATATTTTCCCAAAATTTGATACATCAATATGAGAAAAAAAATCGATTTGTGTAAATTTGACTACCTATAAATTAAATTTAATACAATCCAATAATTGCTCATTTGCAATCATTTTATATATTGACTCATACAAAAAAAAAAAAAACCACTATAACTTTAAATTTTTTTACGAAAGTAGGTAATATTAATTCGCTACCAAAATTTGTTAGTGTGGTGTCCTTTTATATTTAAATAATTCATAATCGTAGACGCATAAATAAGTATACGTATAATAATATACGCAAGACGTAACCTATATAAAAAATTTAAAATATTCAGGATAAAAATAAATAATATATTATTTTAATAATAAATTTCATGTGATAAAAATATTATTATCGTTCTTAACTTCATGTATTTTGATAAAAATTGCAAAATATCGTATAAGCCTCATCAGTTCTATGTTCATATTAGTTGATTGCCGCAGTTCGGCAGTAAGTTCTCTGTTTACTTGTATAATTTTTATGTCATTTTTGTATTTGTGTTGTATAATTTTTATGATATCCGTCGTATCGATTTTAATTTTTCAATATTGTGAGTACTGAATAGTGACATTAGTACGTTACCTTCTGTAATTTGTAAGTAAACGTAAATACCAATAAATTATAATTCAAAGTTAACAATACAATCTACAATAACAAAGTTTTTACGCATTATTGTTTTACATTAATATTATAAATTACTATTGTAGGACAGTGACAGGGTAAGTTTTATTACAAATGAATATTCAAATTTATGAAACCCAATTTTGAATATGAAATCATTTTCACACTTATAATTTATAAAATATTTTGTTACAGGTGAAATGTGTTTGCCCGAGTTGCAGAAACCTATAGACGACTCACCAATATCAGACGAAGAAGTGGCACCTGAGGAGCAAAGTGACGAAGACATTAATCAGTCATTTTCTGATAATGAATCGTCATCAGATTCTAGCATTGGTAATTAGATAATAAATTAAACATTTAATTATCTATCCTATGTACTCAAATGAACATTTTTATCAATAATCTTGAGATATCACTAATTTACTGATCTGGCCAAACTTAAAAATGTCCAACTCGCAGTTTTATTGGTCCAACAAACTCTTGGTACATAAACTGATACACAATGTTATATACAAGACCCTAAGGCCTAAAGTGTTAAAATCCTTAAGTCTAAAGTTTGCCTCACCTACAAGGTGAAAAATGATTAAAAATATCCAATTATTTAGATTCACCATTCTATTAGTCAGACCTTAGTGGGGGAATTTTAAATTTAAGATTCTTCTGTTAATTTTGTAGTAAGTTTCGAGTTGTTATACTAATAGAATAGCTCATAGATTTGTGAGTCGGGAATTTTTTGCTAGTCAATTCCAAAAATTGTTTTGAATTCATCAGTTTGTCTTTTAAGGATTGATCAAGGTGTTTATTTATTTTTTTAATCATGTTATTTAACATTAAAAATGGCAATTTTCAAACATTGATTATATTTCAATCTAATAATAAAGAAAAATGCCTCAATCATTAAAAAACAGGTCGACACATTCAAATCGCATTACAGATTTTAAATCAGACTTTCCAAAGTTTCACAATTTTATCATGCTTATTGGACTTTTAGGAAATTTGTGATTACACAATAATAAAAGTGATACAGGTTAGTATAGGGCTATTTTAAAATTAATTTTAAAATGTACTTAAATATTTTAAAAAAAATTAGATTTTTATTTTTCCCAATATTTTTTAAAAATTACCTTTGCAGAACCTCTTAAATATTGCATTTGTTACGGCCCCTTAATTTTGTTTTACATTTTATATAGGTATTACTATATAATATAATCAATGGTATTACATTGATTTTTAATATTGGTATTCTATCTAATTTTAGATTCTGAGCGTAGGGAGGGAGCTATTGGTTTTATAATGATGTTTATTTTTTTTTTTTTTTCTGTAAACATTTTTTCTACCAGAAGGAGTGCTCCGATCTGTACAAGCTTACCCAGTTTCCGGTAGCAAATTGCATCTAGTTGGTACTTTAGAGAGGTCATTTTTCAATTTTCTCAATAGTTTTTTAATGCGTAAGGAAAAACTACGAAAATATTAGGTAAAACGGCAAATATATAATTTTGTCAAATCGGGAATTTTCATTTCTTCGTAATTTCGAAAATAATCACTTGAAGATCTTGAAATTTACATCGAATAATTAATTTAGTAATATATTTAAATTTTTTAAAAAAATTTTGCAATTTTAGGCTATTTATAGACATTTTAGTTTTCGAGGTTTCTAAGTCTTAAAAGGGGTAATTTTCGGTTTTAAGTTCTGAAAATTGTATACAGCGTTAAATTTACGTTACTCTAACTAAATTCAAAAAATCTTGAAAATCCGTAGTCACAATTTTTCTTCATAGTCATTTTAATTTTTTCGACAAAATTATCAATTTTGAGGAATTCAAGTCCAAATAGTTGGTAAAATGAGATTTTAAGACCTGGGAAAATTTAGTATAATGTTTGTCGTGCATTAATTTAACTAAATTTACATAATATTTTATTCGTTTTCAATATTATATGTCATATACTGAACATTCAATAAAATATACTGTATAATATTATGTAGTAATAACTGTACCTACATGAAACTGATCTATTATAAATACATATCATATTACATTTTAAAATATGCATAAGGTCACACTAAATCATATTTATTACTATATTTGATTTTCAATGTAATGTTAAACAAAGGTAGGTGTACTGAGTAGGTATATAATTAATATTAAGAGTTATGTATACTACACCGGAGCTACGCTCAGAATCGTTTTATTGAATGCAATGATTTATCATTTGCAATTCAAATTGCATTTGAAAGCATATTTGAATACATCCACCAAGAGTATCCTGCCCAATAGCGAAGTGCATCCATCCATACTGACACCCGACGAGCGAAGTGCTTCCACCCCCTACTGACCGGTTTTTTAAATCTACATTCATAATCCTTTTAAATTTTATATTGTTAAATTAATAACAATATTAATTACCTAATATATTTTTGATTTCCCAAAATACCTAGTGACTTATAGTAAAATTTTAAGGTAGGTATATAATATATATATATATATATATTTTAGATAATTGTAGTTTAAACAGTTGGATAAATGAGCAAGATCAGCCTGATCATAATTCCGACAGTGAGTTTGATCCTTCTAGTGATGATGACATGATATCCATGTCAGATGACAGTGATGAAGAAGATGATGTACAAAATAGTCAAGATGATTCATCAGATGATGAAATTCCAGATGCCTTACAAGATGGTGAAGATATAAATGATAATGATGTTGATGGCATAAGTGATGATGTGGAGGAAGATGAAGAGGAAGAAGATGAGGTTGTAGCAGCTTTTATTTCAGCTAGTACAGAAAGAAATCGAAACCATCCACCTAATTTGTCTGTTGGTAGTGCTTTAATTGGTGGATTTTCTTTTCATCCAAATACAAATGTTCTAGCTCTTGGTCTCTCTAATGGTGATATTTCTATGTACGCACATTTTTTCTTCAAAATAAAATTATTATAATTAATTGTATTTAAAAATATAATTTTTGTTAGGTATAAATATTCTAACGCAAAGAATGAACATTTAAGGACTAATGACAATGTTCATTTAAAAAAAGTAATGGTTATAGAATTTAATGAAACTGGTGATTACATATATTCAGCTTGTAAAGACAACAATGTTTCAGTATCAGATGTTGAAACCGGAAAGATGAAAGTGTACTTTGAAAAAGCTCATAGAGATGGGTTAGTGAATTTAAATAATTAATGTTTATAAATTAGTAAAATAATTTTATTTTAATAGGAGTTTTGTAACAGCACTTTCTTTTATTGATGATAATATATTTGCTACTGGTGATGAAGATGGTGTTGTTAATGGTAAAATTAATTATGTCATATGTAAATCTATATCTAATTATTAATTTGTTCTTTAGTCTGGGATGTTCGTGCAAATGGTTGTAGATTTTCATTAAAGAAAACTGAAGACAGTATTAATTCTATGATCAGTATCAATAATAGTAGTAATCAACCTACTTTAGCATGTGCATCAGGTGATGGAACATTGACAATAATTGATTTATCAACAAAGAAAATGGTTATCCAGGTATTATAATATTTATTAATTAAGTAGGTATTTTTCTTGTAGATATATAAATAATATTTTAATAAAATGATATTAATAATATTTTATTTCAGTCTGAACCTTACAAATCTGTACTAACTAGTTGTGTAACAATGAAACGGAAATCAAAAGTTGTATGCGGTACTGGTGAAGGATCACTGATAACATTTAATACGGGAGACTACAGTATGTTCAATGATGAATTCCCTTGTGTTGATAAAGGTGCAGCAGTCAACAGATTAGTTCCAGTTACAGAAAACATTATAATAAGTGCTTTAGATAACGGAAAAATCAGGTATAATGCATTTTTTATTTTTATTGTTAGCATATATTGAACACATTTTATTATTTAGGGCAACAAATTTATTTCCAAACTGTCATCTGGGTATTGTTGGTCATCATCAAGAAATGTCTGTTGATCTCCTGGATATATCAGATGATGGCCATTTGTTGGCTTCAACATCTTATTTCAGTAATATTGTTAAATTTTGGAACATAGAATTTTTTGAGGATTTTGATATAAAAAAACATTTCAAGAAGATAACTCCAAAAGAATTCAATTTGCCATCTTCAAATGTTGTTAATGCTACAGACTTCTTTTCTGGTCTTCAATAAATTTCTATAAATTTTATGGTGTATTGTACATAATATTATTTAGGTATTGTAAAAACTACAAATTTAATAATTAGATCCATTTACAAAGAAATTATTGACTTGTCTTTATACTATTGATTTGTAATTCATGTTATATTTAGTTTGCTAAATCTGTATATTAAACAATATTAAGTGATTGGACAAATTTTTATATACAAGTTACAAAATAGCATCATTAAGATTTTTGTTGATCATTTGTTTAACATATAATTTAATTGAAATATTGTTTTTAGATTTTATTTTCAAAGAAAATGAATTTTATATTCTAAACAAACCAATGTGTTTTTTCTTTAACTACTTTTTGTCAGTACACTTATTACATATATTTTTTTTATCCAGTTTCTGTAGTAGTATAGTATATACTACTCTATACTATACTATAGTGGTATAGTGTACTCTATTGAATATCCAGTTTCTAGTATATTAAAAATTGGGAGTTTAGAGGTTATTTCTTAAAAGTTACATTTAGGTCAAAATTGAGAATGTTAGTGTTTTTAATTGTTAATTAATAATTTTTAATCATTACTAAGGCACGGATTTTAATGCAAATAAATTTTTGAATGGGTGGTCTAGGGTCTTGCTTCCCTAGTACAAAATTCAATTTATACAACAGAAAATATAAAAATGAAACTTTTATTTTTCATTTATATGCATTATTTCAACATTTTTGTTTTTAGGGCATTTTATATGTAATTTTTATGCTTGGAGCATAAATGAAACTTTTATTTTTCATTTATATGCATTATGACAAAAAGCATCGCATCACGAACCTACTATGACTTTAGAGCCACGGACTATACTTCCGTTTCTAAATTCTTTCTGAGTTTTAATTGGGTAGCTACCTTTTCATACTATACCATTGAAGACGCTGCCTCTGTCTTTAATGA
>JAIPRL010006365.1:0-27710 GCA_025469235.1 Pemphigus obesinymphae
TTAATTTTTTTTTAATTATTCATATCAAAAACAAGTTTTATTGTGTATTTATAGCAATGTAAGTTAATATAATGTATTATAATTGTATAATATTATATAGGTAATATTATTATTAATGTATATTATTTCTATGAATAAAAGGCAAAGAAATAATTAATAAACTATGTCTATATAACATATTTTAAGTTTTTTTTTAATTTAGAGGGGGCACGTCCCCTCCCCCTTTTGAATCCTTACCTTTTTTTTAAATTTTTTAAAGTACAAAATTGCTTAGTTGTGACGGCGAAGTGTCCGGCGGCAAAACGGTGACGGCGAGATGTCCGGGTTCGTTCCAGGACACTTAGGTATTAGAAAAAAAAATTTTTTTTTTGAGAAATCATTCCACTATTAAAAAAAATTTAACATTTATTCCTTTTAAATTAATTATCGAGGAAGTTGTACCTATATGTAGAACGAAATGTAGTTTTTTATAAATTACTAATAAGTGGTCAAAAATGGTATTCTGTTAATTACACGTCGATTTGTCAGTGCTATTGTAAATAATTTGTATACATTTCAAATCTCTGTCATTAATAATTTCTGACGTATAACAATTTTTGATCATCTTTGGTATAGATTTCTATTGTTCGCGTAAGAAAACTATACCTACTAGGAACATATCGAAAATTGTCTTCTTTAAAGTATCAACTACAATAAATTTTCTATCAAAAAGCGTACCTATACTCCCATTAAACTGCTTATACTTAAACTAAAATCTGAATAAAAATGACTAGGTATACGACAACGAAATATCCAAAACATAGTGATCAGTAGTAGAAGTAGAACGCAAATCGTTATTCCGCTGATAAAATTAAATGTAAACGCAACTTCCTAATAACGGAAATTTATCGGCGGTGCATTGATTTCGCCAATATTTCACCATCGTTTTAGGCTTTTTAGCCATTCACGGGTAACGATGATTAAATTGTGATTTTTTTTTTTTTATCTAAAACCCATTATGCAATAAGGACAAAAACCATTCGTTTTCGTGGGTAATTTCATTATTTTTCTCAAGAAAAATTAAATTTTAGAAAAATGTTAAATTCAAGCTAAAACGAACACTGCGTCCCCTGCGTTCCTACGGACGAATAAAATATAAAGGGGTATAGGTACGCTGTTAAACATGATGAAAAAAATGAAGAGTAGCTCCGTCCCTCCCGCGACCCTCTCCAAAACCACCACTGCGGCTATCTATATTATAAGATTGCAGATCTAAAACCGTTTCTAGTGTATGTTGACAAATATATAAATTATAAATTGGTATCATCAGCCGTTGAAAATCTTTTTTTTTTATAGATACCACGGTAATTTTAAATAGGTAGGTAGGTATTATTCTTACCTGTTCTCTTGAATCTTATATCCAATGTAGGTATAATCGTTATGTCACCATGGAACCCCAGCCCATACAGTATTAAAAAATTTGTATATAGAATATTATAAACGTGGTATTTTTATTTGAAAAACGGATATTGGGTGGGGATTGCGGGAGGCAAAGCACCCCACGCCACGGCTCGGTGTTCTGAAAATTATTTGAACTCCCCCCCCCCCGCCACCAATGAAAAATTCCAAAATATAGGTAGGTACCTACCTACCCACTACCGTTCTTGTTACCTATATTTGTGTATCACTAATTTATCACAGTTATTTAAAGGTTAAATGAATTTATTCATTTCGCAAGTATTTTTTTTTTTTTATTAAAAATGCTCAAGGGGGCACGCTCGATACACATCTATAATATAAACACATTTGTTTATATTATAAGGATTAACAATTATTATCACATCTCGATACACTCCAAATGCCATACACCGATCAAATATTGAATTTTTGATATTTATTTATAATCAAAAAAATTAATTAATGTATATAATTGGTAATAATTACATTATATTTATATAAAACACAAATTAAATTACATATATATATATAAATACAATAAGTGCCTAAATAACAAATGAATAATTGTATTTTAAATGATATACCTATAGGTATGTCCAATTACATTGTAAGCAATTTATTTAAAATACTACTTTTTTTTTAGAAAAATATTGAATAACGTCATCCTTTTCAACTTCAATATCATTTTCAGTAGGTACTAATTATTAGTAATTTTTCTAACGTATTTTGTGATATACTTGTCCGAACCCTGGTTTTTATTATTTTTAAGTGCGAAAATGATCTTTCAATGTTTGCACTACTAAGTGCAAGTGCAATATTTAAGGTTAAATACAAGTCACAGAATAAAAGTACAAGTATGGAAAAACTGAATTCATATTACTAGTAAAAAAAATCTTGTATAAAAAATATATATATAATTTCCAGAGTTCTTAGTTTCACTCTTGTGTTAATGGTTGTATATTTTCTTCATCATCAGTCTCTGAACTTGAATAACAAACAATCTTCTGAAGAATCTGAAGATTTATTATCATTTTTTAAATTAATTTTCTTGAGAAAATTAACATTTCTTACGATATTCTCATATTTTTGTATATATATATATATATATATTATATTACTAATATGTGCACATATGTTACGGACACAATTATGAGAGAATACATAGTTTATAAATTACCAAACAAAAGACAACAAAAAATTTAAAAGTAATTTTAATAGTAATGCATTAATTTTTAACTTTAAAAGTAAAGTAATTTCATTACATAAAAATTTGAATAACAAAAATGTAATGTAACGAGTAGATAATAGTAATTTTATTACTTTTAAAAAGACAAGTCTACGATCACTAACCTGCAGTTGCCCGCCACTGTTTACATAACTTAACATAACACACATAATATTATAAAATATAAGTACCTACTTACACTTGTATTGATAACTACTTATATGAAAACCTAATTAAGTAGGTAATGGGACATAATAAATATCTATGATTAATATAACATTTTACAAATTTCTGACTCGTGCTTGTTTGCAACTAAAAACTTTAAAATATTTATTTTTTAATATATTAAATTCTCAAGTACTTTAAAATTGTTGATAATTTTTATTGACTTTATTAACATTAACTTCCCACACAAAGTCTTTTTGGCCAAATAATGTGCTGCTTCAACAGTTTTTAATTTTTGAATCGATATTATTTATCGCGTTCCTTGAGATTAAAAAATTAAAAACTATATATCAGAACTAGTTGGAATGATTTAGTTTTGATGTTATGACAATTTAAAACTTGTAGATTTATCTAATTTTTCTTTTTATTTATATTGCGTCCACGAATACATTGAATACAATCATTGTTATTCTTCAAAAGCTTTCCACGTATTCCAGTCTGCCAACCCGGGTTATCTTATTATAGGTTTACCTGTGTAAAGAACGAGTGGGATGGGAGTTCAGTAGTGGTGCAAACAGTTATTTATTGAGGAGGTAAATTGCTGTCAATGATACACATGTAATGTGTTGATAATTGAATGTATAAAAATCATTCTCATGCAATTAAACAGAACATTTTGGAGTTTATAAGTAATATTTTCTAGGAGAGGCAACTTCTTCCTCAATTACTCTCAAGGATGAGAGGGGGTGAACCTTGCTCACTAATTTACATTTATTTGTGCTCAACTAAGTTTGATTATATTATTGGGTCCAGTAAATTATTTTACACAAGTAAAATAAAATAAATAAATGACTACACTAATAAAGAAATAACTAATGTATATAAACATTACAACAAGATTAATTTTATAATTAATATGGTATATATTTAAAAAAATAGATCATAATAGTATATTATAATTATCTGATTAGAAAGAAAACATTTAACATTATTATAATATAGGTTATATATAAAAGCTCGCAATATAAATAAACATAGAAAATGTATTTTATTATAAATATACATTTATACTAAAAATAATACTTTTTAATTATCAATATAGTCTACACAATTTAAAATATAACTATATACTATATAAATCACTTTTCATTAAATATCCTTATGGAAAAGGTTGACTAAGATTTACAATAGTTTGACAACTCATGTATTTATACTTTAGAAATTATAATTTCAGTCTTAAAGATAATATAGACATTGTATTGTATAAAATGATTGCCTAGAATGTATAGCATTTCTTGTTCATAAAATTGTAGTACTCTCATAAAAAAGTACTAATTATAAAACAAAAAAATTCATTTTGACTTTTAACTATCATGTTATAGTACAATATAAAAACTGAAAATAAAGTACAATTGCAAAATCATAAGTTATAAGTTATAAATAATATTTTTTTTTGTCCAATTGTATTTAAAAATAATATAACGGACATTTTTTATCCAATTATTTATACCATAATTAATGGCATGCACTTAATAAAGATGGCTGTACATTTATGTTGATTATTTTTATTTTTTATACGTTAGAGGCCATTCAAGTATTACGCCATCCAATTTTTGGGTTTTTTGATCCCCTTTCCCTTGTCAACAAATAGCAGATACCCTTCCATAATGATTGTCGGTATAAGTCAGACCCAGACCCCCCCTTAAAATTCAGAATAATGATATTTTTTTGTCACCAATCCTAAAAAATGCTAACTTTTTTACCTACATTATACATTCAATTTGCTGACGTCAACATGGTTTTAACCCCTTTATCCCCCTGCCAATACATGAAAGACCCCTTCTACCCACTAGGTAGATGTGTAATGGATGGCTCCTTATTAGAAATATGTTCCTCAAATATCTAAATAAGGTAAGTATCTAGGGAGCTTTTCGATTAGTAATTTAATTGATTAACACATAAAAGTTTAATTTTATTTCAGAATCATATTATTTATGTATTATGTACAATATTAATAATGTATATATTATATTGTATTGAAGTTCCACGCTTAACTGAAGAAAACTGTAGTAAATATCCAATAAAAAATTCAAGTCTACTTATATATAGAATAAAATAGTGCTCGAAATGGACCGGAATGGTGTTTCGGTTCGTAACATTAGTCTTTGCATCCATTCTGGTTGGTAAAAATTAGTATTTAAGAATTTTGTACAACAAAATATATTTACGGACAATTATGAAAAGTGTGTTCTTTCTATTTATAACTAAAAATTTTTTTTAAACAATATTATACAAAAAGCTCATGAGGTTCACTCAAAATTATTCTTCTTATTAAATTTGATAATAGATGATTAAGCTCTAAATTTAACTAAAACGCCATAATTTTAATTCTGCATTGTATGATTTTGCAATATTGCCAATTAGATAGACAGAGATAGAAAATGCGGGTATAGCGTCCTCTTAATACAGTCAGTATCATTACAGCAAACCAATATTTTTTAATGCATTTTTTTTTAAATTCAAACATTTTAAAGATTTTTATTGAATTTAGTTTTTGAAAATGAAACATCCATTTTGTTGATCCTATTTTTGTAATTAAATTTAAAAAAAAATTAAATTTGCTTATTTAATTTCAAAGTTTGGTTTGGAGTTGACATTAAAACTAAAATTTAGTTTGATTTCGGGTATGCTTTTAAACTTCATAGTTCAGTTCAATACCTTTATCTTGAGTTCGACCCACCTATATCACATACCGTATAGTGTATAATATTATTTTACTATAATTTAAATATTATCTATAATTTTATAAATCACTATCAACAGTACATTCTACTAAGCGTTTTCTGAACCCACCGTAAGAATTGCTTTTTATTTTGCTACAATTAGGATTAAATAACGCCAAAAATCATTAAAAGTAAATTTATATGATAAATTAAAAAACACAATGGTCATTTGTCTATGAGAGTGCTAAATTAACAAAGGTAGGTATAGTTTTGATATATTGAGATGATTAATCAGTTATAATCAAAGGATCTAATCTTATTTATATATAAATAAATCCTAGACAAATATGACTGACTAACTTATCATCTATAATGTAAATATGATAACTAATTAGAGTAAAACTTTAAACTAAAAAAAACCAATCGCGTAGCCTTATTTAATAAAATTATGCCAAATATAGGAAGATTCTTTAATATATGGTTTTAAGAACATCAGAGGCTGTATGGAAAACATTTTAATATTATAGTGTAATTTAATTTTAAAATATTACCCAAAATTAAGTTAAACTACAATTTAAATTTCATTACAATCTTGTTATACTGTTATAGTTGAATATTTGTCAGTTAAGTACATTGAGAATTACAGAAAATTTATGATAAATTATTGTCACGAGGTTGAGAGTTTAAGGAGTTTTAAATTACAATCACTTCATAAATATTTTTTGCCCTAGAGTATAATTTAATGAGTTCATAAACTAAATATTTAGATATTATTTTTATTTACTAACAAAGGTTTTTTTTTACTGTAATATAAAAAATACCTTAAATGCCTATTTGTTTCTAATACAAAGTAATAATTAAAGATAAATATGTGTATATCATAATTGATTACTGTTTATAACCCCGTAAGCATTAAATATGTTATAAGCAATTAAAATAATAAAAGCTTTCACAAAATTATTATAAAAAAAACCAACAATCAACCAAAGTTCAAGTTTTCACTTCTCAATTAGTATAAAAACTCAAAAGAAACTTCCAAATTAAACTGGCACCATACATGTGGCATTTGTTGAAAAGTAAACATTCATATAATGATATACCTATATATATATATATGCAAATACCCAACTCATTCTATATATACACTATATTAATACATTTTCACAGGTTTCCGCTAATGTGTATAGATGTAAAAATATTAGAAATTAGGCAATCATTTTATCTTTTCAGGGTTGCTACCCTGGATGACCCTTTCCTCCCTTATGTAATAAATTGTCCAACTACCACTGCCCCCAAGCGCATTATGCATTGTGTGAACAACCCCTAAGCACAATGTATAGATTTTAATATTCTTAATAATTAAAAATCGTACAGACAACAAAGTAAATAATACTGCGAGTACATTGATAAATATAAATATATACTATAAAGGTATATATAGAAGTACTATATTATACATTTTATTTTTTATAATATATATTTATTTTTATAAGAGTATTCATTTTTAATTTTAAATATAATACTATAGGTATTGATATATTGATTAGATTTCTTAAATAATACTATTATAATGAATCTGAGTACTTATTTTTGATCATAAATACACAAATAAATTTTGGTTGAAGTCTGACTTTTGGTACCACCTAGTAAAAAATCTCATATAAAATATTTTTTCCAGGACCCAAATTCCAGACTTCAACCTATTATTTTTTTTAATTTCCGGGTATTTTTAATAAATTTCTTGACAATCCAAAAGTTTTCTGATTTTCAATAACCCCCCTCCCCACGATATTTCCTTGTTTTTCTGACATGTGGCAACCCTGCTTTTGATACTTTTACAGATAAAAAAAAATGGAAAATGTCATTGTTTGTTGAATGTCTACTTGAATTTAGTTGTTATTAAGTGTCTCATCCACACTATTAGATATTCATTGAATTTTACCTACAAGAATGTTAGGAATTTGGCGAATGCATCATGTATGGAGCCGATTTTAGTTTAATAATAATAATAATAATAATATAATTAAATAGTTTTGGACGGAACAATAAGTCATGGAAGACTTGTTTTTAAAGTGGTGTCGGAGAAGGAACCCAAAGTGTTTTACTTTGTTCTAAATCAATTGCCGCTTTAACTTGTGTACATATGTATACCACATTAACACCCACTGATATAACAGCTATAATAAAACATTAAGAATTTATCAATTATTATTTACTATACAATAATATACTGATAAAAAACATACCAGAAATATAGTGTCGATATTCAGTTTCTAACTTTAATGCGTGTTCATACATTTCTTTTGCTGCTTTAGCAGAAATTTTATCATGTGATGATCTAAGTGAATCTTTAACTTCTTTCACTTGTTTGGTGGTTTTAAACTTAATTAACAGAACTATAGGGTATATATGATGACGATGAAGCCTCTCCACGCTAGTAAGACCAATGTCAATCATACAATGACGATTCTATAAAATAAATATCATTAGTTCAGTAAAACATTAGTTAAGATATTCTCATAAAAAAATTACTTTGCTACAGGCTTCTTTAAGTCCGGAAACCGAAACACATTCATAAACTGATCCTTTTTTCCGATAATCTATGTATACATTATCAGCAACACCTTTCTCCATAGAAGCTTGGGAACAGTGTTTTGCCTCTGGAATGTATCGCATAAATAAATTGGGGAAATCTAATATTAATTTATCAGTAACGTAATCTGCAAGAGGTCCAACTACCATAACTGGACGAATACTCGGTTCAGCTAAAATAAATACAATTGTTATGTATACATATATCTAAATTTTGTTGAAGAAATAATACATACAATTTAACCTGATAACTCGTTGATATGAAGCAAGTACAAGAGAATCATCGTGTAAAGTACCGGAGTCACTACTATACCATCCCAAGTTTATATTTGAAAAACTAGCCAACTCTTTAGAATTGCTACGTTGATGTTTTTTACGTCTAAAGAAACTGCGTCTTGTAGCACGTCGTGCATCCCCTTCTAATTCACCACCGCTACGTCTAATCATGAGTTCTTCTTCAACTCTTAATTATGAAAATAAAACTCGATTATTACATTGTAATTATAAAATATATTTGTTTCAATGTAATTACTTGTATTTGCTAGGTATAATGCCAACTTGTTGTTTATAGCCATTGTGATCAACCAACCAAGCACGCCAATTACCCGGAACACCATTATACATTGTATTATCTACATAAAGAACATCATCTTTTCGAAATTGTAGTTGAGAAGAGTTGCTAGCTGCATCACTTGATTCGATTATGCGATCAAATAATGCTCGTATAAAAAAGCTATCACCAGGTTTATCTTTTATTTCATTGTATTCTATTATAAACAATTAAGAGATTTTATATTTTAGTAATAATAATTTAAAAACAAAAATAATAGGTACTTACTGTCAACTAAATATTGAGCAAAAACTGTGACTTTTTCAGCTGGCTTGGCTAATTCATAAGCTGCTTCTTCAGCAGTTGCTTCTCTTAAATCTGTTCCATTATATTCAAGTATACGATCACCAGTTCTTTATAGTATGTATGTAAAAACATTTACATAAAAATAAAGTAAATAATAATACAAAATAATAATCTTACCGTAAACCTGCATTATAAGCCAGTGAATTTACGGTTACACTATGTACAAATATTCCAACAGCATTTCCACCAACTAGACTTATTCCCAAATTACTACATTTTCTAGTTTCCATAATAAAATAACGTGGTTCATACGCTCTTGAACTTCTGCTTTCCGTATTCCGATCACTCTTCCGACGAGTTATTGTAGCCATAACTGATGAACCTGTTGACTTTCTGTTAACAGTAGGCGAGTTACATGGCGTTGGAGTTTCTGAACGACTACTCGTTGAACTATCAGCCCCTTCTAGTTCTTGATATTCTAAAAATATGGTTAAAATTAGTATCAGTAATGAAAATATATAAAATATCAGAACTTGAAACCAATAACTGGTTTCCACCCCCGTACACTGATAACTATTTGTAATTTAGGGATCAAAACCGCTTCCCAGTTCTCAAATTTTAATTTTGAGAAACAGTTAACGATTATTAACCATCAAATTTAATAAAGAGAAAAATCTTAGCGGTAACCGTTTATTCTTAGAACTACTTATTTAATTAATAGTTTTAAATAAACTATTTTTATTTGTATTTTATTATGTTTTTGTTTTAATCTTGGATCATATGATAAAATATGTCATTATAACAATATTAATGATTATAGTAGTTTAAGGTAATTACTAATAATTAATGATATTAAATATTAAAATTGTTAACAATTTAATTTTTAAAACTGTTGTTATTATTTATTCTTATAATTGATTAATTTTCTACTTTACAGTTCATGTCTATATAATGGTTCTGAAACGGTTACCGGTGAAATTGCACACAATACTTTTCATCACAATCAGTTATCACATTCCTAAACACCCTTGAGACCGGTTGCCGCTTCTAAAAAAATTGTCTTTACCTTTTATTTTGGAAGCGGTTTCAACCCCTGTAAAATATAATTAATATAAGTAAAATTACAAGTACTCTGATACAAAATCATTAAGGCACTCATTAAAACATACTATCTGGATTATATTGAACTAGCATTGTAATTGAGTTTCCACATTGTCGTAAGACACTCGCGGCTAATTGATATGTTGCACTCCTCATGTTTATTCCACAAACTTCTAGCAGCTGATCGCCAACTTGAAGACCCACTTTGTAAGCCACACTATGTTCAGTAACAGTAGAAACAAATACTCCACCACTATCAACACATGATATTTGAATTCCAAGTGGTTCAACAGATTTCTCTATACTGATCCATCTTAACTCGCCAGGCAATGGACCACTACCAACGCCTCTTAATAGTGGTTTCTTCAAATATCTAATATGTACATATTATTAGTATTTTAGTTATAAACAATTTATTTTCAATACTAACTTTGTTGCCCAGCCATATTCAGGCAGAGATTGTCGCTTGGCAGGTAAAGATATTTGTCCAGAATTAAGAACTTCAACTCTAAAAGTAGGCAATGGGCTATCTCTTTCACTACTTACAGATCTATCAATACTTCCTGTTGAGATTCCACCAGCACCACCACTACTCTTACTTGTTACACTTGGATTGGAAGGTATTCTGAACAAGTATATAAAATAAAATTGTTTCAATTGTAATTTAATATGTCATAATATAATTAATTAATTGCTAGTTAATTATATATATATATATATATATATTCAATTAAATGTGGGTGTTATAATCAATAGTTCCTCATAAATTTAACTAATTGCTTTCACAATTAATTATATTATTATACAATTCTAATGTATTTTATTAAATACCTATTAAAAAAAAAAAAATTATAGACCTACTGACACAACTGCAAATTTAATATATATTTTTAAGTTTTTATCACACTAGATAAACTTTTATGCATTTTTATGATTTGATATTAACAAGAGTGCCTCTAAAAAAATATGTTTCATGTTAATCAATTCAAAAATATATTTCATATATTTTTGAAATAAATGTAATAATTTATAGTAAGTCACAAGTACCAACTTAAGTGTATTTTAATCATTTTTTATGATTAAATTGATATGATATCATATTGAATATGATTTATGATTTGGTTTTATGATAATTTAATTATTTTTGTTTAATACTATTAATATACAATATAAATCAGTACCATAGGTACTTATTGAATTAGTTTTAATAATTTGATGTACCTATATTATATTATATAAATATATAATATGTGATAAGTGATACCTAACTGAATTAAAAGAATACTATACAAATTGGTTATAATTTATGACTTTCATCATTTTTTTAATGACACATCTTCAGTTCCATTGGAAACTAAGAGTTACTTATCAATTTATTTTAACATTCCTTCAAAATAACCTTGTTACTATATTATATATCTATATTTTATTTTAATCTAATATTAAACACCAAAATAACTATTTATAACATAAAATATCATTATTGAACACAAATGAAAATTATAATAATTGAATATTTTAATATTAAATTATGGGAAAATTGTTGGGACCTAAAATTCAATATTGATTTAATAATTGGTGTCATGATAACCAATTTCTTCTGTATATAATCTGAGAAGGAAAAATCAAACATACCTAAATCTAGGATTCTCTTTCTTTCTAGGAAATGTACCAACTTCATAACCATGATATGATTCAGGCATGTCTTCACCACGATAACCAATGTTGGTCATTATGCGATGAGGTGATCTAGTAGTATGTCTATTGTAATGCATATCAACAGATGGAGAATGACTGTGATGAAACTTTAGAAAATTAATTGATTAATTAATAATAATATTATATTACCTATATATTATATGCTATATTTAATTTATTTTTACTTGTGATACATGGCTGTAAGGAGGTTCAAAACAGTAAAGCATTGATTCTCCACTATGAGATGGTGATGGTTGAGAATATCTAGTGTATTGTTGTGGTGTGAAAAAATGATGTGCATTGGTAGATGGGGGTCCATACATATGTGAAGTGGGTCTTACTGCTGGACCATCTCCAGCATTACTTTCAGTATCACTGTTAGTATATTTACCCGTTTTTTTTTTAGCATAATACTCCATCACATCTTTTCCAACTTTACCAGATCTATTTAATATATAAAGTTAAATTATATAATATACAATATATATAATAAATAAAGCTATAAATAAATTTGAATTTAAAATATTGACCTGACAGAGAAATCTATAGATGAAGTATCAGGTTTTGAACTATTTTGTGATGACCAAGATGGAGGATTATTTAAAAGTACGGACAATGGCAAACGTTCTTTATTTTTACGAGGATGAAGTATTGTACCAGTTCCATGCTCAATTACAGGGCCACTTCTAGCTTTTGGCCAAGTACCACCATTCTTGTCTAATTCTTTAGATTTTCTATGACGACTGTAAGAATACAAGTAAATAAGTATATTTATAAGGAATATGTAAAAATAAAATAATTACCTAGAATGTTTAGCAGTAGAGGGTGCAGGATGAGGTCTGAAAGCATCTATTACAGAATCTAATTCTGCAATAGCGTCTTCTTGATCTCGTTCTGAAATAGAATTGTTAACAGGAGAAGGATTTCTATGAGGTTTTTCTGGTACATCAAGCATCACTCCTCTTCTTGACTGAATATATTGAGGTTTTTGATAAGATTCTTGATATCTTGAATAACTTGATTTTTCTGTTTGTGTTGTACTATTAGTGTACTTTTTATAGATATCACGATTTGGTCCAGAACCACAATTTCCAGCACAATATGTTGATTTCATAGTTGTAATAGTTAGCACATCACCAGGTTCATGTAGTAGTAACATAGCTTCTCTTGAATTATTTATATTATCTACCATGGTATTGTTAATCTAAAAATAAACAGAAATAATAAAATATAAAAATACATTTTAATATAATTATAAAGATAATATTTGTTTGATAGTTAATATATTTACTTACACTTAAAACTCTATCACCAACATCTAAATTTCCATCCTTAGCAGCCAAAGATCCAGGTGTTATTTTATTGATGTATATACCAATTTCCAATGATATTCCATGATCATAATTATTAACTTGAAGTTGAGTTGTAAAAAGACTTCTAAAAGGAGAAGCCGGTTTTCTTCGTCTAATGACTAAAGTAGCACTGCTTAAAGATCGCATTGTCTCTAAAACTAACCGTTTACTAATTGATGAACAATCAAGATTATTCACTCTTAATATGCAATCATTAACTCTAAAAATAATTAAAGTATATTAATTAATTTATTTTATACAGAAATACAATACAGATTTGATTTTAGAATGTTTAACCTAAGTTTTCTTGCTGCTATACTTCCTTTATTTACAGACGATACATAGATTGCATTATCATTGGAATATAATGGATCATCTCTTCCTCCTAGTAATTCAATTCCTAAATCATCATTTGACCCTACAACACCCTAAAAAATGTACCCATATGTATTAATAAGATTTATATTAATAGGTTTATTTCAAATATTTACCAATTCAATATTTAAAATTTCTGTATCCCAATCTTGAAGGTCGGTATCTATGGCAGAGTCTTGACTATAGCGGCTATTTGCCTGTAATTGTAGTAAACGAGCTTCTTTTTCTAATTGAGCTTCCATTTTTTCCCTACAAAGATAGTACAAATATTAGGAATAAAGAGAGATTGCATATTATATTATTTTGAATTTTCATACTTAAGATCATTTAATTCTTTAGCTGTATCACTCTTTTGTTTCATTATATCATCACAATCTCTCATAGCACGGGCTAACTTACTTACAGCATCATCGCGCTGTTTTCTTAAACTATCACAGAGGGTTCTTATACTTTCACGTTCCAATACAATTTTATCTCTTTCACTAAATGCCCAATCACGGCGTCTTTTAGATACTTCTGCTTCTTCTAATGACTCATCCAATTCAGCATGATATTTATCCGCTAATTTTCTTAAACGTTCAATTTCTTGATTAGCTTGATCTAGATTATCCATACGCTCTTTTTGACACGAGTTAAATAAATCTAATGAAGCTACTTGTTCTCGTGAATCATTTCGATTTTCTCTTTCACTACTGAAGCCATAATCATAATGACTTTTATACTCTCTTTGAGATTCATTTTTAGCTGTTATTTCTCCAAACCTTTCTTGATAGTCATTACATTCTTTAAGAGCTTTATCACGATCATGTAATGCTGATGATATTTCACGTTTTAATGATTCAACATGCAATTGTAGTGTTTTTTTTTCATCTCTAAAAGATTTTACTTCGGTTTCTATTGCTTTATTTTTGTTGTATGCTTGAGATAAATCTTCTGAGAGTTTTTCAAGTTCATTATGAACACTGTCACGTTCACTCATAATAAGTCTGTATTCTTTAACAGCAGCATCATGTACTTTATTCAAGTCTTTAAGTTCCTTACTAGTTTTTACACTGTATGCAACAGCAGCTTTCATTTCTTTGACTGTTTCGTCATGCTGTAGTTGCACTTTTTGTAAAGTTTCTTGAATATCATTACGTTCTCTTAGTGTTAAGTCCCACTGACGTATAGCAGCAGTACACTGTTGTTTTAATCCATCTCTTTCTCGAAGTAGTACATCTCGTTCTTTGAATAGTTCATTACATTGTTTTTTAAGTTGATTAATTTCATCTTTCATCATGTCCATTTTATCAACAGCTGCTGAGTGTGTAGTTCGCAAGTCTTCATATCCTTTTCTTAAAGCTTCATAATCTTCAAATCTTGAATCATACGACATAAAGTGATCATTGAGTGAATCACCACTTGCTGTATCATCCTCAGGAATATCCTTAAATTTAGAAAAAGTATAATTTTTAAAAACAAATTACATTATTAATTATATTTTGAATATATATTATGGTAATTTTCTACTATATTTGTCAAAGTTGTTATTGTTTTATTAATTTCCATAAAAATTAATAATTAGCAGAGGTGAGAATGTTAAGGTGAATGAGTAGAGTAACTAGAAAGGACAAAATAATGATTAAGTATATAAGAGGAATAGATTATACAATATATACAGGAATAGTTAACAAAATGAGAAAGAATAGATTAAGATGGCTCGAGCACGTATTACGGAGGGAAGAGATTGAGGCAGTGAGATTAGTATGGGAAATTTTGATGGAAAGAGAGGGAGAAGACTAAAAATAGGAGGTATGTGATGACAAGTGATATGAGGAAGGGGGGGGGGTAAGTGAAGATGTGGGAGATAGAATTAAATTGAAGTGTAGAACTAAGGAAGCTGACCCCAAATAGTTGGAAGAGAAAAAGAAGAAGACTAATTGTACAAAATTGTTCGTAGACTGTAATTACTAATTATAATAGAAAAGTGCTGTGTAGTGTAATAATACAGACTGATACAAATCACTGCAGAAATAAACATATTACTTATTAGTCATTACCAGGGTTCAGAAGTTATAGCACTAAAAGAGTAAATTTTTAGAATTTTAATATGCACTTAAAAACACCAAAATATGAGCTATAAATAGCACTAATAATTTGAAAATATGCAAAATAAAGTTAATAAAAGGTACTGGATATTTATTGTTTTATACTTCATAATAATCTTATATTTTATAAATTTAGAATTAAAAAAAAAAAATAATAATTTTCCAATACCCTTCGTAAAGAAGTATAAATTCAAATAAATATTAAAAATGTGTTTATTTTCATTAAATAAATATGACATTAAAGAGGTGTGAAACGAATTTGTATTTTACTTGAGATGTTTTAAGAATTACCAAAAAAAAAAAAAAAAACATGACTTCTAAGCCTGGGTCATTACCTATTATTTGAATCTTAAAGGAGTATAAAACATAAACATTTTTATTTAAAAATAAAAATTCATAGTATATACAATTTTAAGAACAATGGTATAAGTTTTACGTTTTAATTTTCGTTATTCAATGAGATATGAGCGATTTAAAATATCTGTGTGATGTCGTTATTTCCTATGTCTTGTAACGGGATTTTATTACACATATTAATTAGATAAATAATTTTATCACATTTTTGTTCATGTGGTAAGGGTGTCTGGATTTCTAAAAATTTGGTAATGAGTAAAAAAATACGTATCTATACAGATATACCTACTACTACATAGTATTGTCGGTGTTATAAAAATAATATAGTAATAATAATTCAGGTAATCTGCAATTTGAACTGAAATTATTCACTAAAAAATTTATAAAAACTCCACACTCCAACTATATATTATGCTTTCTAATATTGTGTCTTAGGTAAAAATAATCGGGGCTATGCACAAAAAAATAGTAAGTTTTTATTTAATTCATTATTATTAAAAATACATATAAAATTTCTAGTATAAGGCCATCAAGGTAATATAATTTTGAATAGATAAAAATATTAATCTCAAGTCTAATGCTTTAGTAACAACAGGCTCAACGCTATATTTTAAAACATATTGTGAAAATTGTATTTTTCATTATTTTATTTTGTTTTGTGAAAATGTCGCTTAGCCACTTTTGCTATTTATCAGTCAATATATAAAAAAAATGTATCAGTAGTTACATACTTTTTTGACATTTAATAAATCGTGGTACAGTGACAGTTTGATATAGGGGTCAGTGAGTTCAAACATAAGTAGTAAAATAATTTGTAAAAAATAGGGAATTATTTGAACCAGCTAAAAAAAAACTCGTCTCTCAGGTGAAGTAAGACAAATTTTAAAAGAGAAAGAAAAAAAAAAAGAACCAAAGTATTTTATTAAATATATATTAAATAAATCGTAAAATTAATACATAAAGATAAAACCTATTCATTTTTTTGTTTTGTTTATTTTATTTTCCAAATCAAATGAAAATGTGAGGTTTTATAAAAACATCATATTTAATATTCATAGAAATTGAATGGGGGCATAATATAATGTAAACATAATACAAGTATAATATAATAATAATTATATTTATTAGTTAGTTAAAATATTAAAAGAAGATTCACCCAGTGCTTTGTAAGCATAAAAATATATAAACAAACAAAAATATGTATAAAAACACGTTTTCTATATTCAATATTTATTATTTTAATAGAATATTAGTATGAAATTTTAAGAGAATTTCAAAACTTTCATACTCTATAAAGTACCAATTCTGATTTAAATACATAAAAATTAAGTGAATATATAAGCAAATATTGAGGGACTGTATTGTCACAAGTCATTTTTAAACGAGGCTACCTATTGAAGGGTAAAAAGCAAAGAAAAACTGATTTCACAAAAATTCATTATTTCAAATTTTGAAGTTTTTAATCCCAAAAAATCATTTAGTGGACAAAAATGAATGAACGATCAAGTTATTTATAAAACTATCCAACTTTTGTCAAAATTATGTTATCAATGATGTTTTAAGAGAATATAAATCATTTGTTTCTGTTTATTATCAGTTACAGAAGGGCGATAAAAATATTTCAACTGATGAAATTTTGAAATTAAATCTAATTTTATATAAAATTATATCTAATGATACGCATTCTTCTTACATAAATTTATCCATTTTAAATAAAATTATTTTATACACTTCCAGAAGTATTAATAGTTTGAAATTTATAAATGTATACCTTTATTCGGCAATAATAGAAGAAAGATTGTTAAACTTGGCTATACTCAGCATTGAGAAATCCATTACTGCTAGATTAATTTTAAAAAGTTATTGAAACATTTGCATAGATGAACAAATTATAATTATATTTGATTACCTATTCAATTTTATATACTAAATATATTTTTTAAAACAAATTACAATTTACAAATACTTATTAGTTAAAAAGTATATTCATTATTATTATTGTATTGTATACAATAAAATACATCTTCTTCCCTCTAATATAAAATATGTCAGTAAAAAAGTTAATGAGCATAAAGTAATAGTAATTTTTAAAAAATAGGCAAAAAAAGTATTGTTATGAAAATAATTGATCTACAGTTCTCCTCACCCTAGATCCACTACTGTATTTGAAAGGAACTTTGATACATAAATTCTGATTTCACCATATTTTTTAAGTTTTGTTAGGTCTAATTTGATTTCATAATAATACCTGTTGAGATCTGTCTAAAATTTGTTTTTCAACAGCTAGTTTTGCGCGCAATGAAGATGACTCTTGAGCAGCCTGTTCAATTTGATTGATCATAACTTGATTTTGATTACGATAATAGTCTAATTCTTTTCTAGTCTGATCAAACCTTCGTGCTGTATCACCATGTTGCCTACATAATCAACACAAAATAGATATATTAAATAGGTACCAGCTATTTTTAAATTATAATGTTTTAGATCAGAATAAATATTGTGTACCGTCTCAACATCATTAACTCATGCATTGCTTTATCGTATTGTTGCTTTAATAAATCATAATCACGCTCTCGGTTACCGCTAACATCTCTATTTCGATCATTACTTCGATCTGAATAACTTCGCGTTAGCATATCTATAGAAAAGTAGAACATGAAAATAAAAATAATCACAAATCAACAAATTATACGTGCCTGTATTTTTGGAGTTTTCCATGGTACTGTTCGACGACATCTTTTATGTTTTAAAATAGGTATTCGAATGTCATAATAATATCATAATTTAATTTGTGCAATTTGTTTTCGTATTAGAATATTAATAGTATTTATTAGTAAATAGTATTTTATGATGAATTTATTCATCGCTAATAGTTTATGGATATCAAAATTCATAAATAAGAATAGTTATTATTGTCAAAAATCAAAAATTATAATTAGCGCAAAACCATTGCAATTCGTAATCGATCATTTTTCAAAAGTGAGAAGACTGTAGAATAATAATTAATAAGAACTATTATATCTATAAGCCAAGTTGATAAATATAAGTTGAGAAACATATGTTAAATTTAGGTTACAGAAGATATCAAAATACGTAGGATATGGTCACAGAACATTTTCGCTATTACAATGTTCTGTGCTATTACCATCTATTACGTAGCTTGCTGCCGTAGTCGCAACTCCCAAGGTTCTCAAACTTCTTAACTTTTTAAACATTTCGACGTTATCAACGTGATAACTGATGATAATAATAATAATAATAATAATAACAACCACGGACTAAGATAGCATCTTAGTCCGTGATAACAACACAGAATATCACATTATCAAGTTATCACAGAATATTCTGTGATATTAATATTGTGTCTGCTCTCCGGCGTGCGCGGTAAATTTGTACAAATATTGAACGTTTCAAATAGTTCTAAATATTCTAAACGTTTGTGCTTCATGTTTATGTAGATTGTAAAATATCAAATTATAAAGTTATTCTTTTTGTTTAACATTATGGTTATTAGTATTGGATTTGAGGGTAGTGCGAATAAACTAGGCATTGGAATTGTTAAAGATGGCGAGGTTTTATCGAATTGTCGGAGAACATACATAACACCACCCGGTGAAGGTTGTTATATTTTGTAATTTTACTGATGTAAAATAATAATAAAAAAACTAACTATGTGATTTTTTTTTAGGATTTTTACCACGAAAAACTGCACTGCACCATCAGAGTAAAATTATAGAATTACTTGAAGAAGCAATCAAAACGTCTGGTATATCAGCTGAACAGATTGATATTGTGTGCTTCACCAAAGGTCCTGGAATCGGGGCCCCTTTGGTTAGTGTTGCCGCAGTTGCACGCACTATTGCTCAACTTTGGAACAAACCTCTAATACCCGTTAACCATTGTATTGCACGTATCCTTTTAAATTGCTTCATATTTTTGTTTTAAACTAATATTATTTAAATTAAGCCTTAATAATATTGGTTAGATATAGAAATGGGCCGTTTAATAACATGTAGTGACAACCCTACTGTTTTATATGTCAGTGGTGGAAATACTCAAGTTATAGCATATTCTGGTAATCGTTACAGAATATTTGGTGAAACAATAGATATTGCTGTTGGAAATTGTTTAGATCGATTTGCAAGAGTCTTAAAGTTATCTAATGACCCAAGTCCTGGATATAACATTGAACAATTAGCTAAAAAGTAGTAAACAAATATATATTCTTAAATTATAAATTTTATTGGGTGATGAATTACATATTTATAGAGGTTTAAAATTTCATAAACTACCATACGTGGTAAAAGGTATGGATGTATCATTTTCTGGTATACTTTCTTATATAGAAGAAAAGGCACCATCATTGTTATCATCTGGTGAATATACTCCTGAAGATTTATGTTTTTCACTTCAAGAAACTCTTTTTGCTATGTTAATAGAAACAACAGGTAAATACAATAATATTGTTTTATTCTGATTTATATCTTCATTTGAAACAAATGTAGTTTGCCCATCATTCTCCATTTAATATATTGATTAAAAAAAATATATATATTTGTAGCGTTTATTTATGTATAACATAATATATGCCATACATAATGAATTGTATATACTGAAAATTATCTGCTTCAACAGTTTTAAAGCTATTAAATTTGCAATCCATTGTGTTACTGCATTGTACAACTTGTATACTTGAAAAAATTCTTTTCAAATTTGTATAAAAATTTTAATTTAATAGCGGTAAAATCAGAATTAAGTAGAATTATTTGTTAATCTTATCTACAAATAAAATATCTAACCGTGCCAATGATTTGAGTTTTTAACTCATCACTATACTGCAAATTTAAAGCATCGATCTACCTGCTATGAAAAATAATGATTACAAGCGCTTCACTAATTTGATGAGATCACATAATTCAGATTAAAATTTTCAGTGAACAATTTGGTGTTTGATGCCTGAAATTCTCTTATTTTTCATATTTTGAATTTTAGAAAGAGCCATGTCCCATTGTCAGTCTAATGAAGTACTAATTGTTGGAGGTGTAGGCTGTAACGAACGATTACAAGAAATGATGAAAATTATGTGTGAAGAAAGAGGTGCTACATTATATGCTACTGATGAAAGGTTAGATGATAAGCTATATTATCAATCGCAATTGTGCAACAAATTTGTTTTTGTTTTTTTTTTTTTTATAAAATGGAAATGTATTATTTTTGATTTTCAAATTTTCTACAGAAAATCAAATTATGGTATTATATTTTGTGTTTTTGTTTATTATAGATTTTGTATAGATAATGGAGTAATGATTGCTCATACAGGAGCGCTAATGTATAAAAGTGGATATAAGACTAAATGGGAAGATACATTTTGTACCCAGAGGTATCATCAATAATTAAAACACTTTAAATTAGTAGTCTTAATTTAATTATAAATTATTATTGTTATCTAGGTTTAGAACAGATGAAGTTGAAGTTACATGGAGGTCGTGAAAATATGTTAGTTTTTTGTGTACACTATATTTTTATTATACAAATAACCAAATTATTCTTGCTAAAATGCAGACTAATAAAGCAAATACAGGCCATATTGAGTAAATATTATTGATGTCTTGAAGTTTATCCTGAAATATCGTTGGTTTCCTAATCATTTCAGCTATTAGACAATGTTTTTTTGCAGACTTCACAATTACTTTAATACGCTTGCCCATTAAACCTGGTTGTTTTGGCACTAAAACCTAAAAATAATGAACAATGATTTTATTAAATTGTTTTCATATGGTATAATTTCAGAAGTGTAGGGAAAGAGTTCTGCAGTACCAATATTTAAGGGTAAAGATTTAAAGGATATATACAGAAATTATAGAGGGATAAAACATATGTCACAGTATGAAGATTTTGGAAAAGAATAAATAGATGGTAAGGAATGAGTTTTTTGTTACTATTGATATATGCCCGAGGAAGTGAATGGTAAATTTGAAGGTATAGGATTAAAGATTATTTGGGGTAAAACAGAATATATAGAGTATGATTTTGGATAAAGGGAACAAGTAGTGAATAGGGAAAGGTAAGTAATAAAGTTGAGTGAGGTTAAGAAGTTAAAGTATTTAGAATCTGTTCTACTTATGTTCTGTGGTTTCAAGGAAGATATGAAATACAGGGTCAAGTGAGAAGAATCATTTTGTAAGACAAAATATCTCAATTAGGTTAAAAGGTATATTTTACAAGATAGTAGTGATGCTTGCAATAATGTATAGATTAGAATTGAGAATATTGGGCAGTAGATAGGCAGATGGAATGAGCAAGTGTAGCAGAGATGAGAATATTAATGTGGATGAATAGAGTGACTAGAGAAAACAAAGAAAGAAATGAGTAATGAGATGACTGAAAAAGAGGTGGGGAATGGAATAGTAGTGGAAATGAATGGGTGTAAGTAAAGAGGATGCAGGAGATTGAGTTAAGTAGATGTGCAGTATTAGGGTGGCCGACCCTAAATAATTATAAGAAAAATAATATTTCATATAGTTTATCCTACACAAATACTCGGTTAATGTACCATATAAGATCTAACCAAACAGTAAATCAACAGTTTTAAAATTAATGTGTAAATAGATAAGATATTTTTATTCTTTCTTTATTTAAACTTAAAATTATATCAAATAAAGAAATAAGGAATAAGAAGTTTCTTAATTTATGAGTAATATACTTACCATAAATTAAATATATGTATGCTAGAAATATTTTAATGTGACTGAAAGAACCTTAAAGACTTTATTTAGTTAAAACTTAAAAATCATTATTTTTTTTTTTTTCTAAAAAATTCTAAAATTTGTTTTGAGAAATAATTATTATTAGGTTATTGGGTATAATTACTAATTGGTAATAACATTTTTTTTTAACAAACCTGTTCATAATACTTATTATGTCCAATTAATTCAGTACAACTTTTAGCTTCTTCAGTTATCAAAATGTCTTGTATTTCTCCAACTCTATGGTCATAAGTGGTATAAGAGTGAAATAATTCTGTAAGACGTTTGGTTCGAGTTTTAACCTAAAAAAAATAATAAAATTGATTATTTCATAAAGGATTATTTCTTATTCGTGTTTACCATTTCTGGCGGAATTTTCGGCATTCGTTGAGCTGGTGTACCTTTTCGTGGATAAAATTGATTAATAAACAAACTAGGAAATTTATATTTTTCACAAATATGCATTGTTTCAGAAAAATCTTCTTCTGTTTCAGTCGGGAAACCGCAAATTATATCTGTTGCAATGGTAATACCTGGTACTCTATTACAATAAAATTATTTTAACAATGCAATTTAAATAGTTAAAAAAAATATATATACTTTTGTCTCAAAAAAGTAACAACAGTTTCAAATTCTTCAATTGAATATTCACGCTTCATGTCTGCTAATACTTGATTACTTCCAGATTGTACAGGAACATGCAAAAATGCATACACCCTCGGGTGAGATAAAATTTTAGCTATTTCCTATTAGTTACATACATTTTTATAATCAAATTTACTATATATTTTTTAATATTATGTGTATACCTCTAGATGATTGAGTATGTATGGTGGATTAGTCATACCAATTCGCATCATACAACCTTCAGGTATAATAGCTACCAAACGCCATAGAAGTTCTGGTAGATTTGTTCCTATGTCCAACCCATACGCACCAGTGTCTTCACTTGTTAACCACAATTCAACAGCTCCTTCATTAAATGACTCTATAGCTCTTTGAACAATTTCATCTAGAATATGAATATTATTATAAATCTACAGTAATATGTTTTTAAATGTCACTAAATTACCTGGAGGATAACTGCCAAGGTTACCTCTAGCATGTTTTGTTTTACAATATGTACATTGATTCAAACAACCAGTACTGATTGCAATAATTTCAATTAGTTTATTTTTTCGAATTTTTGGCAACTGTAATCTGGCGCCACCATCTTTTTTTCCATTGATCTTCTTTTGTCCAAATAATCGAATAGTATGTCCTATAGTAAATAAATAAACACATTATCTCATATAAAAGAAAATATGTCATTTATTTATTAGCTAACAGACCTTTTAATGTTTCTTCTACTACTTCTATTACCCTGTCTATTTGCTGAACCCCAATAACGCTGAGGTTTTGAATAAAAGAAGACTTTGGATCGCCTTGAGGAACACATCCAGCTACTACAACAAATTTTCCAGATTTTTTACCAGCATTTATTTCATTTCTAAAATGATCTTCAGATGGACTTTTCACTGTACAACTATTTAGTATCCATAAATGTGCAATAGTTTTATCATCTAAAACAGATATCTTTAATGTAAAATAAAGTCTGCGTCAAGTCCTAAGGGTTATTTTTACAAAATTGTATTTTACCGGTTATTTTATATCCGTAGCTCGATAGAAGACCAGCCATGTATTCTCCATCGGAGCTGTTATGAGAACATCCCCAAGTCTTAATGTATATGGTTTGAGTACCAGGGACTTGGGGTGACGGCTTATAAATTTCCTTTACCGGTTTGTCCTTAACTTTGGAGCGAAACGTAACGATATTTCGTGGTTTGTTTCTGCCAATTTCAGCAGCACCCGCCAAGGACGAAATCAAGTCCTCTATGTCGTCAACGTCGTCCATCATTATTGAAAACTACTTCATATGTACACCTAGACGTATGCAAACGTGCACGATTTGTAGACGCTTCTTATAACTATTGTGTACCGATTAGGATAATATGAAATACTAATCAGCGCATTATGGCTTCTTTTAAAACTTTTATTTGTGATAAAAATTGAAGAACAATGATAACAAATACCTAATATAGATCCCTGATCCACGAAGAAAACGACGTACTGAACAATATTGTGATCGCGGACAACGAGTGACGTATTAAAGATGTTATATTTAGCTGTTCACATGTTTGTAAATATTTAATGTCTATAGAATATGGATATTATGTTTATGATTTTTTTTCCATTATTATTGATAAGCGCTGTTGCGAACTCGCGTACCTGCGTAGTATCGGGGAGTCATTCCCCGGCGTCGATGGAGGACCACCTCCCGGTGTATTTTATTTTTAAAATGCGACAAACTAACAAAGTGTAAAATTGTTTTTCGTGGTTAACACCTTCAAAACATCACCGTGGGCCGTGCTACGCCTACGGCTACGACAAGACATAAATGTAATTTTTATTTTTCACTCGGCATTTCAAAATATCGAAAAATAATTTAAAGGTAGGTAGATAGGTAGATAGTTACGATACGAATATTTTCCAAACACATATTATTATCTACTTTGAAAGTTTCAACAATTAATATTACCCATGTACGTGGAGAGGTAGGTATGTAATTTATGTGTACCCACGATTTAAAACTTTAAAATATGTTGAAAATTGAATTGTTTATTGTGATATTTCGATTTACGTTTGAATAATATAATACCTATTGTACTGCGGTCAGGTTAGGTTAGGTTCAATCGCTGAACACTGTTTAAACGTATACACCGAAATTGTATGTAATATCATTGATTATTTATATTATAATATATATAATAAATGGTAATATCTATACAATTTTGGTAAAATTACACTATATTGTAATATAATTATACATTTCCGCAATCCGTGGTGATGTTCGGTGCGATCATAAAGTGATCTAAAACACAAAAATAAAGTGAAATAAAATGCGCAACAGTCGAACGAACGACGCGGAACACAGCGGCTGGTTTTTTTTTATTTAGTGTAATAGAACACGGTGTTTTATATTCTGAAATTGTATGCAGAATTGATGTGGAGTATAATATTATTTTTAAATATCGGTAAACATATTTTTAAAAATACCGCCGTACTCCGGTCGTTCGAGTCCGTGACCGGCGTTAGGTAATACAATACGGGTAAATATATAAACATTTTCGACGTTCTCCGTGTAGTTGAACCACATTGCCGCGACAAAATTATCGTACAACAATTTTTCAACTATTGTTATCAACCAACACGGGTACTTGTATTATCACACAGTTTTACCACCTTTTGTATACATTTTGAACAAAACAATGACGGATAAAATATTGTATTATGAAATGAATTTTAATGTCTCGGAGCTATGCATATTTTTTGTGTTGGCGCACGAGGTATCAGTTTTGTATACGAAATACCCTAAATAAAATATTTAAATATGTACCAAAGTATATTTTTAAATATTACCCACCTAAAAAGTAACAACTAATAAGCATTAGGCACTTTAATATAACTTAATATCATATTTAATTCATGTACGAATCTATTATTTAATTTTAATAACAATATAGGTAATACTATTAGATGAACTGTTGCCATAGAAATAAATGAATAATAAAAATAACATTCTTATATATAGGTAATGGACAATACATTTAAAAGAGAATTGTTACAATGGGTCAATTTTCAACATTCTTAAAATTATATCGCGTTTATCAAATAGGTACTCAAAGTATAGTCGACAGTGAAATGCAATATTTTTTAAAAATATTTTGGTAAAATTTTTTATCGCCATTTTTTTTTTTTTTTAAAAATGTGAGTATTTTTCTTGCTTCAAAAGTTAATTAAAACGAGCATATTGTATCCAATATCGATTTATTTTTCTCTGTGATGTGGTACCTACATCGTATACAGAATATAATATAGGTATTATATTGACATTTTAAAGAAAATAACATAATATATAATATTGTTAATATATTTGTATTATTAATCCGTAGGTAGTATTTTTTGGTTGTGCACCACCAGATATTTCACCCACGAGCCGCTACTATGCGCCAGTCTCATTCAGTTTTTTTGTAAATACTTTTTCACTGTAGTTAATTTCTACCACTTAATCCTCGGTTCTTTACCTATATTTTTCTTTTTTGCGCATCCTCTTTTTCCCACACCAAATCTCCATAACCATTAACCTAGGTATATATGTCGTGTTGTTACACTTTCACCGGGGATTTCTTTGCAGTCCTTACATTATTTCAAGCTCCTCCCTATCTCCTCCATATATATAAGATAATCAATTTGTGACTTTGTTCCCTCCGCTCTTATACGTTATAATATGATGTGTTTCTTCAAACAGATTTTAATGATCATGATATTTACCAATATATATGCATATATATAGGTATATATACTAGAGTAGGTATAGACAACGATACCTACATACTTTTCTAACGGCTGTTTTAATATCATCATTTAAATAATATATTAATCTATATTACTACTTGTCAATAGTCATCGTATAAAAATTTGTTTTTTATCATTTATAATATATTCTATGTATGTATTTCGTTTTTAATTTTCATAATTTTTCGTTTTTTTTTTATTATTCATTTGTGACCCGATTCATGCCTTATGGCCGAAATTCGTTGTTACACTTTACTTCAGTCATATAGTCATATTGAGTATATAGGTACCTACTCTTTAAAATACTTTTTAAAATAAAAACTTTACTTTAAATGTTAAATGTATATGTAGACTATAATATTTTTACCTAAAAAGATCTTCAAAACACCTATATTCCCTCGCTGGGTATCCTCTCCCTTAAAACGCTTAATAAATCAAAAAAAGCATGCCCATAAAATATATAAACAGTCAAATTCGGCATCTGACTACCTAATTTTTTCTGAGCTCCGGGCTAAGTGCAAGCGGTTATCCTTAATTAATTATCGTTCTTACATAAGTGATACTGAGCATTCTCTCTCCTCTAATCCTTCTAAGTTCTGGAAGT
>JAIPRL010006366.1:0-27703 GCA_025469235.1 Pemphigus obesinymphae
TTATTGCAATTCATACGATACACGTGATTTGTGGCTACCTATATATAGGTGATTTGAATGGTTCGACTTTAGACATTATGATCGGTATACAAAATAATATAATGAACTCGCCGCTTGTACCTACTTATATTATAATTATATAATGATGATTTACGTATTTGCGCCGACTTGATAATCGATATTTTTTATATTTCCATTTTCGAAAACGTCAATTACAAAAATATTGGACAGTTAAAATTTTTAAATTTGCCGACTTGAGATTGAGTTAAAGTTTAGACTGGGGCAAATGTATGAGTTACCACCCCCCAAACGACGCCACTGTACATATATACTTTAATATTCTCTGTACAGATATTTTTAAATAGAAAAGTTCAATCTCTATCAAAGTTAACTTGGATCAGACTATCACAGCACTATTCTCAATGTTCACTATATGAGGTATATCGAATACTATATATAAAAAAAAAAAAATACTCGTTTTTTTAACAGTAAAACACACACACACACGCATATATATAATATATAAGTACAACGTATTATTATAGTATATTTCATCTGGTTTTTATGTCGTGGAATTTTCAAACAAACCCAAAAAATGTCATCATTCACCACAGTAAAAATAGTTATTAAATTTCGATAACGACATGTATCCTTGTCCGGTTCGTACGTACATACGATATTATAACTAATGATGAAAAAACGATAGTGGTTCTTTGAAGTCAAAAAGCGTCGTTGTATTACGGTGTTGTCTTTTTTATTTTATTTTTTTTTTTTATATACGTCGAATGAACTGTGTACAGAATGTGCTACTGAAACAATATAATAATATTTTTTACGACTAAAATATATACGCGAGCACGAAATATTTAATATATAGGCAGGTATGCCTATATAATAATATGTCCTATACGCATATACATTTTACGGACGAACTGAAAAAACAAACGAACAATAAACATTAATTGAAACAAAACCAAAAGAAAAGATTAATTAATATTGCCATACTAAAAATTATTTCTATATAAGCAGTATGTATACTATGTATACGAATTGTTTTTTTCGCGGTCTGGCTCGGCTCATCTTTTTTGGATACTCGCAAAACTCATCGGGACACATACTTACAATTTTGGTGTTATTTGTTTTTGCCTCTCGTCTCATGTACACGTATATTGTATATAATAATGTGAATCAAGTGTATAATCGATGCAGAATAAAATTAACGACCGATGAAACAATGGAATTCTCGATTATACATATACATATAGTATAGGCAATATATTATTTCAATGTAAAATAAAATAATAATAGGTAATGCATATCTTTCTCTCTTGATCGTTTTTTAGAGGTAATATATAATATTTTATAGGTCCATCTGTCTAACTACGAAATGCTATGTTGGCTAGATTTATCACGCAACGGATTCACGAAAACTAAAAGGTACTAATTTAGTATTTTTAATATCACTCGTTCAATAATCGTGTGAATTTATTAATTCCAGATTAAAAATATAGCGCATTTAAAAATTAGTAATTTGAATAAAAAAAAAAATAAAAATAAAAATAAAAATGTTGAAAAATCCGGCTAGTAAAGCACTTCGATCGTTAGGTAAAATATTTATGGTGGATATATTAAATTTAAAAGCAATAATAAATTATTTCTTTCGATAAAACGATTTTGAGCGAAAATATATATGGTGTACTACATACTACATAGGTATACATACTTACATAATAAATATTATTCGAAAAAAATGTTGAAAATTGTATATGATATAGGTAGGAATGTATAATAGTAAAATATATATTCTATAATTTATAAAAATGTAAAATTTATAGACTCGTGAATTTTTTAGGTTTTTAAAGAAATAACCGGTTTGTATGCCGTTTTATGAGATTGTGTTTTCCTGGTTTAAATTTGAGTTTTTGAGGGAAAAAAATCGAAAAAGGACTTCCCGAAAATACCAATAATTATAGATAAAATTTGATACTGAAAAACAGATACACACGTCATACTGATTGGATTAAGTTTATTAATCGAACAGTTATTCACAAAAAAAAAATAACATCATTGTAAAACCACTACCCAGCTTCTTTATTGCTCCATTTATATAGTGTATAAATATATAGTGCATATAATATAGTAATAGTATGTATAATAATGTATATATTATAATAGTGTATAGGTATATAGTATAATATATAGTATATAGTGTATTTTCTACAAAAGATGACTTGTAATCTTTAGGTATAAGTAATAGATGTTATAACTACCTACAAAGTTTTTACATTATTTTTTAATTTTTTCAATGTCAATTATTACATTTATAATAACAATAATAATTATAATTCGAATTTAATTTTTTATTCCGATTAACCCAAAACATCGATTAACTTTAATATGTGGAAAAAATAAAAATAATTGGATTATTTTTTTTTCATTATTTATTAAGATTACTTTATCCAAAAAATGTATTTATTTAATAACAAGAATTAAGAAATGTGACAAGAAGTTGATTAATAAACTAAAAATAATTTGAATGTTAATGACAGTTAAAACTAATAAACATGTATCCAGAATTCAATTGTTCTTTTTTTAATTTTAGTAAACTTTTATTTTTACAATATTAGTACCTAAATTTTGTAATTTTTAAATTTATTTGTAAAAATTGAATATAATTGACTATCTGCTTATACTTATAATTAGATACCTACATAATTTTTTAGCTAATTCATCTCTGGCACAACAAAGTTTCTTTATTGACAATAAAATTAAAAAATTTCATTAAAATGTTCGAATTTTTTTCCAAATAGTATAAATATTTTCCTTTATGAACGTATAAATTTCAATTTATACTTGAAATTCATTCGGGAATTTCAAGATAAATATAAATAAAACTTTAATTTAATTTTCACTAAAGTTTGGAAAATATTAAGTGGGTAATTATTCAATAAATCAACCTCTGTCATATGAAATATAATATTATAATATAATTTAACGGAGAAATGTAATTTTCTATTGCTATTGGGGGGAGGGGGGGACATTAAATTAGACATAAAATAAAATGTTATAAATTAGGTATATTATATATGTGTATTTTTATACTGGGGTTTAAATACTTAAAACCGATTATTGTCGTAATTTTTTATTTTATTTTTTTTGCTTTTTTATAAGTAGTTTGTAGTACTTTTTAAGATATTTCATGTCGGTATTTTTTTACTAATTTTATATATAGAACTTATACAACATCCGAACCTTAATAATAAATTGCATCCGTGGTCCTCGTATCTCTCTTAAAACGAGTAATTATTAAACGACGCCGGCGAATTCGGGGAGCTGTGTGCGGTTTTTCGGGCGGATAACACTACTCTCGTTCTTTTGATGTGTTTTTTCAACAACGGTACCGCGCGCGCAAACAACGCCGAGGGGTTGCGTTTTCTATTCATCTTGTACGCGGTTTGTGCCACGAGAGATAAGTATAATAATAATAACGTGTACCTTACTCGGGGCAAGTTTTCGAGTTTTGAGTTTTCTTTGAGAATATTTTGCTTTTATGCCAACGCGGTTTGGAATATCCCGATTAAGCTTTATACTATCGCATACCGAGCAGTATATACTTTTCAAAAAGATATAGTTCATTGTTTCGTTAAAAAATAAACATTATATATTATTTTCGTTAAAAAGTATCAAAATTCAACGACTTTGGTAGAATTTGTAAATATTTTATACCCTATCTCAGTCATACTCGTTAAATACTTTATCTATTTAAATAAATTTGAAATACCTCCTGAAAAATATATTTGAAGTACTTGCGCTGTCCGTTTAACTCGTCATAATCGTCTACAATATTGCAGTGCTACATTTAGGTAAATTAATATTATCATTTCTTCGACTATTTTGTCCGATATCATTTTGTTCTCTTTTTTTATTACTGTTATTGTGTTTACACATACTTGCAGTTATACTGCAGGTAGTGTAATTTTTTTCATAATCACCATAGGCTTAAAATGAAGTGATTTTTTTCAAGGTTGACATTTTTATACTATCTAGAATAACAACACCAATGTATAAATACTGCTACTTAGTGAATGAACAAGCCAGATTTATTTTAAATTATAAAAAAAAATCTATTGCCTCTGGCTCTTAGGAAAGTATTAAAAACATCAAATTATTGTAACGATGTCGTAGTCACTGTAATTTTACGATATTAGGAACAATATTTATTTAAAAAGGAATCACATTTATTATCACTAGTTTTTTTTTTTTTTTTTTTTATAAAACTGTTTAAATTTATAGTAAAAATCAATTAGTGATTCAACCTTTAATTCCTAAAAATATTGATAAAAAAATTAAACCGAGATTTATTTGATTTTATATATACTATCGGGATAACATAAGTTCTTAATATTTGATTTTTAAATAAGTACTTTACACTACTCGAGCACTTGTCTAGGTATATATAGAAATAATAATCATAGTGCATGAACGGGTGTTTATTTATTAGATTACAATATTTTATATAACTATTCTTTCTATCCAATGAACTGCTCAACTGCATATTCTATTAATTTATTGAATTTCATAATATCTTTTCAATCCAATAAATTATTAACATTCAAAATAATTATAAATAATATTTTTGCGGTTTTATAATTATTATTATAATATGAACAATTTTAATGAAATGTACACGCAGATTGTGTTCATCAACTGGACAAGGTGTTCGTTTTAGTAATTTACTAGGAAAAACGGATTTTAATAATTTAACAATTAATTAAAATTCATTTTTAAGTTTATTATGCATTTCTTTAACATATTTTTTACAGAACTTATTAAGTAAAATGTTCATAATATAGTAATAGTTTCAAGTTTAAACACCAAAATATGTGTAGATATTAGGCTTTCTAAAGTTAAAAAAAAACCTTTAAGTATTCATTTACTGGTGCTGTTATCCTATATATAGATGTATATTAGCATTTTTTTTATGCTAAAAATGAGATTTGTAGGTCCATTATAATAAAGAAAAACATAAAAAAACGAAAAGGTTTTGTATAAAATATATTGCAGGCTGAATCTTAAAAACGTTCTCCTGAACAATTTCAAAGTATCCCGATAGAATCGTGTCTTGGTTTAATCTAAGCGAAGTATTGCGAACCGCCCGTTTATATAATATTGTATTGTTATAAGTGCACAAACGGTCGACCCAAACGGTTAAATGATCGAAAAAGATTTTATTTTATAAATAAACATAAAATATCGTTTTCTTTTTACGTTGTAAACCGTTTTTAAAAATAACGTTTTCCAAACACAAAAATTAAAACGAATAAATAAAAGTATTAAGTACAAGACTCGTATAATCGTATCTATGTGTATATAACGTACGAATACAAAATTCAACAAATCTATAATCAATAGAAATACATTTTTAGTTCGTTCGTTGACAATCAACCTGCAACACTACATACTTTAAACATTATATATTAAATATACTAAGTATGTACCTATTATATACTATTCAAAATTTGTAGCACATATATTCGTCATAAACTACAAAATTATTTGTTTATAAAATAACGTTAATTAATCGGTGGTATAATATCATATACCTATAAATCAGTTAAACTTGAAATCGTTAATTTTGAAATCGAATTGAGTTTGTGTACCTATTTCAATTTCGTTTATGTATTTTTTCGTTATCGTTTTATTTTCGGATTTAATTCTATTTTATTTTATTTTTTATTTTTTATTTTTTGATTAATGATTTAATCGCATTTTTCGTTTACAAAAAAAAAAAAAAAAAAATTAAAAAAAAAATACGTTTTCCATCCCCCGGACTTCAAATTTATTTCTAACGTTCGTCTGTTTACATATCTACGTACCTACGTTTTTTTACGCGAATTATTATGTACACTCGCCCACCGACGGTCATAGGTACCTATTTTAATTATGACGACCCGTAATAACGTTGGCATTCGAAACGACCGTAAACAAATAACAACTAAAAACACAGAAAACACGCACTTTTTTTTATCATAAACGTACGTAGGCCGTCCGCCTTTTCGATGTTACGCATTACGATTGTTGTTCGAATAAAACAATAATTAATTATAATTACACGACACGACTCGTACAGCAATTAAAACTACAGCCGTAATAAACACATCGACCGGAGTGAAGGTTTTCGCGTGATTTTCGACGGAACTACCGCCACTAAACGTGTATAACATTTCAATATTTCGGTACTTAAGTATAATATAATATCGTATTACCTATTATTATTATTATTATTATTATTTCGTTTCCGAATAAGAACTATACACGTTGTATTTTCTGTTGTTTTTGACGTATATATAGGTAGGTACTCTATTTTAAAAAAAAAAATTTTTTTTTTCTTGATTATACGACGTATGGTTACTAGACGAGTAGATTATACCTACGTATATTCGTATATAATATTATAATAACGGCGGCAGTCCTATTTAGCCATTCAAGGTGTAAATACACAAAACGCTCATCAATAAATAACAAAGAAATCGATTGATCCAGTAACGCAAAGTACCTATAGGGGTAACACTGTAAACAGTACACTAAACTTCAACAACCACGTGTTAAAAAAACAACGTGCACAAGAGACATTTTCTACCCATTACTTAACAAGCAAAGTTCTACCCTCCTCCAAACCAAAATCGACCTAATTAAAATGTACATATGTAGGCGCAGCGTGGGCCCCTTTTCTAAATGTCAACCAATGGAAACGGCATGAGGCAGTACCTACAGATAATCAGTATTAGAACATCTTCCGGATCTCCTTACTTCGTAAAAAATAACGTACTAGTAAATTCTACGAGACCTAGATCAATAAAACAATCAATCCACGACCAGGCAAGAGCCCTTTTTATAAAGAACTCGTATTCAAAATTTACCCATATTCAAGAAATTGATTATCAAACGGATGTTCAGCCAAATCCCGCAACTCACACGAAAATGGGCCCTTGATATCTTCAACTCTAAATAACCAACTAAATCCAAAGTATCGCAACATTATATAAAACTCTAACTCACCTATCAAATTAATCTAATTCGAACTCTAGTAAAGGCATTGCCTGGAATAGAACTAGGCTCTGGATGTCGTCAAGAAGCAAAGCAAAAAGCAAAGCTATAGTTAACTATAGTATAATATAGGTATAGGCACAGATTATATGAATACAGACAGGTCACTCGGCCCCAAAACAATAGATCGACGAATACCGTCTTCTGATAGGCTCCACAGTTATCAGTGTAGTTGTAGGTACATACAACTATATAAATTATTTTGCTAATATACAATATTATTGTATAAATCAAGGCTGGGCATTAACGAGTTCAAAGTTAAAATTAAGTTAAAAAGTTAAGTTAATTTTAACTATGTTACTTGACACGTAACTTTTTTTCAGATTAACTTAATAAGTTACTTTTTTTATTAAAATTAACGTGTTAACTTCAAGTTAACTTTATACAAAAGTATCTAAATTAAGTTAAATTTGCCCGAAGAACAATGCAAATTTTTGAATGAGGATTTTACTTTTTGGTACCTATACGCAATTTTAGTAGGTACCTATACAATAGCATATGCGTAATCGTTAAGAGTTTGCGACGTTTGCCGTTCACGAATATTGGGCAGAGCCCGGTCTTTTTAACTACATGGAGGCTGGTATTTATGTCTATCCAGTATAGAAAATATATTGAAGTGATAGAAGGTACTACTTATTTTATACTACATTAGTGTGAACCGAACAATAATGTAGGTATCTTGGCAGTTAGAAGTTATTTTCTGATTTCTTATTTATGCATGGGTTTTAAAATGACTTGTTGTATTTTTATTTTTACATGCGTACAATTTTTCAGGTAGAAGAAGTCACCAGTAGTTTTTTTTAGCGTAAAGACTAAAGAATAACCATCCTTTTTTACCTTTTTATGATATAATAGGTATATCGACTTTTTTTTCCTAATTAGGAAATTTTAACTTTTAACTAAGTTAAGTTACTTTTTTTTTTCAAAGTTAACTTTTAACTTCAAAAGTTAATAAAAAATACACGAATAACTTTTAACTTAACTTAGCTTATATTATATTCAATTAACTTAATTTAACGAGTTAAAAAATATCGTTAACTTGCCCAGCCTTGGTATAAATAATTCATCATTTTTAATGTTATCGTAATAACTATTAAGTAATGATAAAAAAAACACAGATTTCAGTTTGTCTCGTGAAAATAAAGTTTTAATCTGTGGTATGTATATTGTAGTCATACTAATTCCTGTGGAGCTATCAGAATTATGAGTGACCAAATGACGTCATCGCTTTTGTTTATATCGCAAGTGATCTATCGGTATTCACATAATTTGGGGTATAGGTAAGTAGATACGACTTAATAAATAAATAATATAATCGAATATATTAATCAGTTACAACTAAATATCATTATGATAAATAACCATTAATCGTTCCGATAATAATATTCAATAAAAAATTTGATAAAATTACTCAAAATATGGGACTATACATAACACGTATTCATACGCATAATGCCTATTACATGATTTTCTTACGGTGACACTCATTAATTATTGTCAGTCCACAATATATTAGGTTTATGTTTTAGTTAAATAAATATATAAAAGTATAAAACAGAAAAAAAAGTTCAAAAATGATCATATGGTTAAATGGAAAAAGTACGTTTATTTTTAATTTTAGTTTCTAAATATTTTACCTGTATAATATTATAATACAATTGGCATATGCACTGGGTAGAAGAAAAATGGACCAAGCGATATTTAGGGGCTAACCGACAAAGGTATTTATATATATATATACTTCGGGATAACCGACAATTTTAGCATTCAAACGCACGAGCATTAGTGTTCTTCTGACCATTTAGTAATGTGATATTAGATGTTGAAGTTTTGTTACAACCGACATTAATTTACAGAAAAGCTAAAAAAGTAGGACCAAACCACATTTTTGGGGTATAAGTGATACTAACAGAAGTTTTGTTTGCTAACCGACAAACACGTGGTGCTTGGCACCTACTATTATCGCTTATCATTTTTTATAAAACTGATTATAATCAACGGTTTGTTTTTAAAGTTTTTATTCATAGTTCCGAATTTATTTCTACTTCATACAGTCATATTGTGTTTTATAATATTGTTTTTAAACACTGCTGGGCAAGTTAATGATTTTTTTAAACTGAGTTATGTGAAGTTAATAGAAAAAAAAAATTGAAAAGTTTAAAGTTAATAATTATTTTTTTCTCAACGATTAAGTTAATCGTTACTTAATTTTTTTTATACGAGTCATCAATATAATATTTGAGATATACGGGTATAGTTAAGTACTTTTCTATATTATTTTTTTAGAAATACTGTTTTTGTTTAACTTTAAGCATTTCAAAATTTTTAAAAATTATAAACATAATATTATTGAAAATACTACAATGTATTCATAAGAATAATTATTAAAATTAATAACAAATATAGGTTCATTAAAATGTTTAATTAGTAGGTACCTATTCTTTTCTTCAAATTCTAACAAATGGAATTTGCTCATTGTAAATCAGTAGGTACCTACCTAAATATTGTTTATTGGTGGAAATCTAATATATTTTTAAATTTATATTACAGGGAGATTATAATACAATATAAAGGACATAGGTATCTTTGTTTTATTTATATTTTTGACAAATAAATAATTCTCATAATATAATAATTATTGGAAATGACAAAAAAAACTTTATTTTTATTCAACCATTTTGATAATAGGCTCAATATGAAATCGAAATGTATCAATTGTTTCAAAATTAACTTAACTGAGTTTTAATTAAAAGTAACTCGTTATTTAAAAGTTAATTCAATCAAAAATAAGTTAAGTTAAGTTTACTTAGCAATAACTAAATTTAAAAAGTTAAGTTAAAAGTTAAATTTAACTTAACTTTCAACTTAATTGCTAAGTTATTAACTCGCTAATGCCCAGCATTGCCTTTAAATATTACGCCATAAATAAAAATACTCTAAGCTACGTGCTAAAAAAAAATGATAAGTTTTCATTTCATTCATTAGTCTTTATTATTAAAAGTATACATCAAATGTCAATATTATTAGTATAAAGCCATCAAGGTAACATTATTTTGAATGAAAAAAATATTAACCTCAATCCTAATGCTTTAATAACAACAATGTCCCAACGCTATATTACAGAATAAATGAAATTATACTCCAGTATATTCAGAGTTTATTCTTCTACTGAATTGTTAAATGTACCTTATAAATATATAATTAACATTAATAAATAATATATGTGAGTAATACCGAGTACCTATCTCTGTATTTGAGCTTATCATCTATACCTATATGTACATTTTTACTTGTTTTTGAGGATGTTATAGAATCTATTATATGAAGGATGTTTATTTATTCGCAGGAACAAAAGAAAGACGAATAATAGTGTTTTAAAAACTGTAAGGGACTTTTAAGGAACGAGTTCCTTTTACATAGTAAAATGGTAATGAGAAGTCCTATTTAAAATATACGTTAATGACACTGTAAAAACCATACACAATATAGTATTATTATTATATTTTATGTTGATAATATATACGTGCTAATATACGCTCATGAGCATAATGTCCATTAGAGAAACATGATTCCGCTCCCACGTTGGTCCTGTTCATATTGCGACACACGATGACTTTTAGTTTTACTCGGTTTGAACAGTCTAATATTAATGAATGCAGTTTGTGTCCGGTGTAGGTACACATTGAATCTCAAATATTGTGGAGAGGTTTTTTCTTTTCGTGTTTTAGTCCTCGATTGTTGTTATAGCGTTTGAAATTTATTGTTATGTGCCTATATTTATTTTGTTTTCGGAGATAATATATATGTACTGCAGTTTATATCCCATAATGAATTTTTCTGTAGTGTCATAATAACTCGTTTCAAATTTCATATATTATATTCATATTATAATTAAATAAATAATAATAGATAAAAAAGATTCACGTTTGATGACATAATTATCAAAATTAAAAAAACAACCAACAAATTTTGATTAGGTGTCTATAGGTATATTATTTCCATGTCCAATTGAAATTGGTGGAGTATAGACTGCGACAGCCAGTGCTTTAAATTCGAAAGAAACCATCATTTCCTTCACGAATTATTCCCTTTATATTCATCAATTAAATTTCAGTTATTAATATACATGAGTACTTGTGACTGTTTATAATTATTATATTATACACAACTTAGTTGTTGAAATACGTATAAGCAAAATAAAAGTGTATAATATTGTGACTTTGAGTATATAATATAATAATTTTAAATTTAAGTTCATAAAATCTTTTGTTCATCGTGTCAATGAGCTGCACGAATTTGTGGCCTACTCTAAAACAGATAAAATAACATACAATATAATTTATGGAATAGATCATGGAAATCTATATCAATCAATAACCCAAAATGTTCATTTTTAAAAGAAAATCACAAATACCTATTATTAAATAAAAAATATTCTTAAAAAAGTATCCCGAGTGATAAACATTGAAACTAGTGCTAAGAACCTATATAGTATTATGTATACGGTATACCTGCCTACAGAAATATTTGGTACTTCACTGATGAAAGACAATTAGGGACTATTCCCACCAACAAAACGGTTTCATCACTATACCGGCAGCGACTCTATGTGTTCATTCACAAATTTTAGGTGTAGATTTTTATAAATTTTTTTTATAATTCCCAATAAGTTCCGAAAAACTAAAATCCCGATAAAATGGATTGAATTCGAAATCCGAATAATATAATTTAATCTCGATTAGAGATTGGTCAAACGAATGCTCGGCACTAATTGACACAGTAACGCTCTGAGATATACTATCCTGTAGTGTATACATGCGGATTTTCAGCATTCCTTGTGGAGACTTGAATAGTCACAACTCGTTCCAAATGACACAATATATAAGGAGTCGTTTAAATAATAATCAGACCAATCTTAGTTTAATATGTGCTCGATTTGTCCACGATAAGAGAATATATAATATCGATTAATCGATTAAATTATTTTTCAATCTTTACACCGTTCTCTATTATTATAAACGTAATGTACAAAAGACAGACTGTAAAAATACACGAACAATTGATCGAATTTTTTAACGCGTATTGTAGACGATTTAAAACAAAACAAAATGAATTGACGAATATAATAAATTCAAAAATGCTGTACTAAAAATATTTTTTAAAAACGTTTTTTTTTTTTGTTTTTTTTTTTTGTTACCATTAGGTACTCAAATGGATTTATTCTAATATTCGTAGGTAGGTATATGGTATATGGTTTAATTAATTTGGCATTCGTCCAGCAGGTTAGCACAATATTGACCACAAACATGCACACGATTTCGATCGTATTTATACGATTTACCGCCTTCGTAACAGTTCGTCTTTCTGAGTGCATAGTATAATAAAATATGTAAATAAATGCAAATGGTCGCGCATTTCTATTTCGTATGCGTTCGTCTTCCTGCACAGTTTCGTCGAAATGTAGTTCAGATACGTTTTGTATTCGCGCGCAAAAACGTTTATTCCGTTTGTTTAAATAATTTATTATAGTTGTTTCGTAATTTATCACAAGACGCGTGGTTAAGTCGATTCCCACATAATAATATGTAACTCTGTGTAAATCCCACCGTAGGTATATATACACCGCAGAATCCGACGAGTTTCCGTTCGAAAATTTTGCGAGCAATTTAAAAGGGGGACAGAAAAGATAATACTCAATAGGTATATATTGTATAAAAAATGTCTGGAAGATTTTTGAGCTTACGATGCTTTTTTACGAATCGAAATAGACTAGGGAATATATTCTCAGATAGGTATACGTAGTGTACCGCGGTATCCAATCTTAGGTTATTGCTCCCCCATCAGCCATGTGTCTTCTATACAGGTGAGTTTATGATAGGTACCTCCCTGACATTTTCATTACAGTAACCTTTATGTTTATTAATTATAAATTGAATATATATTATTTTCAATACACCCTATAACTGACGCAAAAAAATAATAGTTGCTATTATACTTTCTCGAAGAACCGAGAGAATATTGGAATTAAAATGCGAAAAAGAAAAAAAAATTTACATTTAAAATGATTATCATATAAAATATCATATAAAATCTCCTAAAATTATCTTCCAATCACAACCCAGCCAATAGCAAATATTTTATTTGACACATTAAAGACAACATTTAGCAATAATAACAAAAATAACGCATATATATCATTAACTGGTCTATGTATTGATCGACATTTTTATACTCTGTACAGTGTACAAAACATATATAATTTATGTTGCTTAATATACAATATTATATTTAGAAAAAAAATCAACGTCACATCAAAATAAATAGTTTTGATTATATGTCACTCATTGATAGCTTTAGAATTAATTTTTATTTTATTATTATGAAATTATATTTGAAATTATTTTAATTATATTAAATTCTCGTTTATAAAAAAATAATTTAAAGTACCTAGGTATGAGTTGAATTTTCGTCTAATAAATTTTTCGAATGGATAAAATCAGTAAATTTCTTTTACGATTGACCTTTAAGTAATTATGCAATATATTTTTAATAGATATACCTATTAATCTATAATTAGGTATGTTGGTAAATTAATTGATGTAGAATTGGTTTTGTAAACTTAAGTCAACATTTTACATACAAATGTACATAGATTTATAATAGAAATATGGTCAAAAATAGATGACCATGATTTGTTACTTTGTTATTTACCATATATAAAATATTTCTGTTGTAAAAGGTATTTCAATACAAATAAGAAAACTACTTAATAATTGTAAAACGATAGAAAGACCTCTTCAAAGTACCAATTATAAAACTAATTTTTTACAAAAAAGGATCATAACTCCAAAATTCAATTCCCTTACCCCGAAAAATATAAATATAATATAATATAAAAAACAAAATATCTTAAAACTTATACGTTCTTCACTTCGCTCAAAATCTAATTAATAGGGCTTGAATAACACCAGGATATATGCCATTGCATACTATATATATTATATAATATATATTCATCTTAACGTCACAAAATTTATTGTGAGTAATACAACTGGCGCCACATCAATTCTTAGTTTAGATTTCCTTCCACGCTCGGGTTAATTTTTTTCTATAATTATATACAAGAAAAATAAACAAATAAAAACTCAATTTATGATTTTTGTGAGCATTTAAATATCGTATTATTAATTTACGTCCACACGTACATATACATATCTCATCGATAAATTGGACCCTTCACAAAAGCCGATTACCGTGTATCGTAAAACGTGGTATATTATACCGAACATAAATCCGTTTTACCGTTTTGAGTCTTATAACGTTATAATATATAATATAGAAGAGCAATATAGGTATGCGTATATTTTGTGCGCTTCTAAGTCAGTTATTTTTATAAAAAAATACATTACTCGTACCTACATCACGAAAAAAAAAAACGTAATTCCTTACAGTAGAGTACCCACGCAAAATATTATATAATACGTACCCTTCGTTAGCATATGCGGCTTAAGTCATCGGGGGGAATGCACATTTTTGTAATTTTTTTACTTAGGTACTTAATTTTCCCCAAAGATTCTAAAAATTCACGACGTTTCATGCACACGTTACGGTGTCTATTTTAACGGTCGCAGTTCAGTTTTTTATTTTGAGTTTTATCAATAACATTAAAAACTATTGAAAATGTTCTTAGCTAGAACTTACTTTAGACAATCCAACTTAAAACAAAAAATTCTTACTGTGGGGATACAATCAAAAGTGCAATATATCGATAATTTTTATAAACAACTAACTCTAATTAAATAGCTTATTAACTTTTCTCATAATAGACTTTTAGAAATATATTCATTAGTCTTCCGAAAAGTGACAACTCAAGCCTTTGACTTGGTCCCACTCACTATTAACCGTCCCCCATTATATTGGGCTAACTAAATTTTTATCTAGGGTCAGACTGGATTGGTTTTAAAAAAGACTGTAACGAATGTATCGTTTAAAAATGTTTTATCGAATGAAACGAAACATTAGATCGATCTGAGGGTCGATTCTTGAAATGTATTAAAAATCACGCGATATATTTATCGCATGCAATATTATGATAAAATTATCGAATTCGAGTAACGAGATCTATTCTCAAACGACACTCGATAAAGATTTATTGTTTATCGAATGCGATAAAATGATATAATTTTTTGTGTTAAACATCCCTTCAATGAGAACTAACATATTTTCACGGATGTTCACAAACTAAGTGAAATCTATTTTTAAATTAATTAGGTAGGTACTAAAAACTAATAGATACCTAATTTTATTTAGTTTTTGGTGTTCGAAGTGAATTTGATTTGAAAATAGAAAATTTGTGATCAATCAACACGACCCAAGTTTGCGGTTTGACGGTACCTACCTACCTACTAAATACTAATATTAATCTTTAGTCTTTACATATGTATCAACGTCAATAGAAGACAAACGCGTTTTGACATCAATGTATGGCATTAATGTATTAATCAAATACCTCGCTAATTCTTTCGATAGCATAAAATTCTTCATAAATAGTCTATCGGTCAACGCAAAAGTACTGGACAGTGGTTTTTAAAAATGTTCCTTACTTAGATGGCATTTATTGGCTCGTTAATATTATTAATAATATAATATGCTATAAAATTGAAATTAATAGTTGTAACGTAAATGAATTAAAATAAATTTTTTTAAAAATTAAAGTGAACTATGCCGAAGATCCTAAATTTTATTTGTATTCTGTGATAAATGTTCCTCAACCATATTTTTCCAATTTTTATAGCATTCTATGTAAAACAAACTCTCGATATAATGTCATTATTATGCGATAAATGTTTTGTCACCATCCGAGACCCAATATAGATAAATTGTCGAATGATTATTGTCCGACTAAATTTTATCAGTGTTCGAGAATAATTTTTAATTCTCGCGACAAACGTGTCGCATATGACAAACAGTCGAATGTTTTCAAGAATTACCCCCCTGTATTTACTGAGTGTCTATTTAGAAAAAAATGTATTTAAATTAAAATATTTAGTTAATTATAAATTAAACTTTAATTATATTTCTTAAAAAACTCGTCAGATTTTTAGACAATCTAAAAGTTTTTATAAATAATTGATCAGAGATCAAAAATGAACCCACAATTTGGTCTCTTCTCAATGTCATACGTTGCACTACATTATGTTGATTTTAAATATTTTGTAATAAATATAAATGTGTAAATTCATTAAAATTTACCATAATTAAATTAATGTTTTAAATAATGTGGTAAAAAAAATGTACTTATTCTAGTAAAAGTAAATCAAGTACCATGATATAAGTAGGTAATCACCGGCTAATTTTTTTGCGATAACTTGACTTGACTTGTTTTGTGGGGGGGGGGTGGGTACTTTGTATCAAACTTGAGCTTCTTCCAGAGGGTCGGATGTTTAAGGAGTTGTGAGGTGATGATGGGACGAATTTATGGTATTAGAATTTTAGAATTTGAGAGGACGGTGTCTTTTGTGGCCGTTGAGAAGGCCGGGGCGGGTTGAGATTGCCTTGATGTGTGGAAAGGGGGACGAAGTGATCGACTGTTGGAGTTTGGTGGAGGTGGTCTTTGAAAATTCGAGAATCGACGGGATGTTGGGTTTGCGATAAAATTTAATTGTTGTTTTTATCGCAGTAGACAAATAGTCGAACGGTTTTCATTCGATAAAAATTACTTATTTTTCAAGAACAGCAACAACACAAATTCCAGGCGATAAAACAATTTAATCGAATTCGACTGATTATATCACAAATTCAAGAATCGCCCCCCTCCCTCCCAGTATAGATAAATTGTCGAATGATTGTTGTCCGCCTAAATTTCGTCTCTCTTCGAGATAATAACGCTTTTTTTAATTCGTGCCCGACAAACGACTGCGTTTATCGCATGCGACAAACAGTCGAATGTTTTCGAAAATGGCCCCCCCCCCTTGGTTAAGCTCGTATAACCGTTTCGTCCGATGTCTCGGATAATAATTATCGAAATAATTCCCATTTCCCCTATCCCGCAACCACCACGAATAGTCCAAATTTTCAAATGGGGGGGGGGAGGGGTATAGTCTTTTGGTGAACGTTTCGCGTCACTCGCGCTCGTTCCCCTTAACTCGAACGGACAATTTCATTTGTAATAACTCCGGAGACGGATATACGAGACGACGACTGCGACGACGACGACGACGACGAGTGGCGCAGACGGATATCCCGTGACATGATGGATTAGACGGCGTCATGGAACGGGGTGGCCGCCGTCAGTCGTGGAAAAACAACATCGCCGCGCGCGGGTAATTAACTGTTGATTTACGCCCGTTGGCGCGTTCGGAAGACCGACCGAGAACGGCACACGCGGAGTGGGAATTGAAACTCGGTCCGGGTAATTTATCACGTCCGCGCGTTCGAAAATTAAAAAAAAAAAAAAAAAAAAAACAGAAAAAAACAATAAAAAAAAACGGTAATATAATATTATATTAGGTGTACCGCCGTAAAAACACAATAATAGAATATTATAAGATTTTGTCTAAAACCATAATATAAACTCCGAAAAACTGGGAAAAATTTAATTTAATTTTTCTGCAGGGGCTCTATATTATTATATAATATAATATATATTCACATCAGACATTTCGTAACAAAAAAAAAAAAAAAAAAAACAGCTGAATTTCGTCAACAGATTATCTGGTTACATATTTTATAAACGATATTGAATGTTATACGAAAAGAATGAAAACCCGTCAAAATACGGGCGATGAAAGTTGGCTGCGTTCTTCGTGGGATTTGGTCCTATTTTGACAGGATTTGTTATTGCGTTAGTGTTATTTTAGATTCTATAAATCAGTCTGATATATTTATATAGGAGAGAGATGAGGAAAATGAATGTAGACACTTGGAAGTCCTGACCAATGTTGAGCAATAGTTACTTTTTTTTTTTTTTTTGTAAAAAATAGTTCAAATTAAATTATATAGTTAAAAAAATGATCAGGCAAGGTTAAAACTAAGTTTTTAATTTTGTTAGAAAAAGTTAAATAACTTTATACAAATATTCAATTTCGGTTAATTTATTATTTTAAACTTAATAATATGTCATTCCACTATTAATAATTAATTAATTCCACTAACAATTTGTTGAACAACAAAAATATAATTTTCGGAATTTTGGTATAATATGAAAAAGTGGTAATTGATAAAGGATTATAACATCATATAACAAATTAGAAGATAATATTTTTATTATATTTGAATGATGAGAAAAACGAAACGAAATTTTTAATTAACGTTAAAAAGCAATTATATAAAATAACTTATTACTGAATGTCTTGTTACATTTATATTTACATATTGTTGTAACTGAACGATATTAGTTAGTAAAGTTTGAAATTAATTCATTAAGCTAAAAGTATATCAAAATAATTTACTTATAAAATCACTACTTGACTTTTTACGTGTAAATTCGTCACTGTCCAACCTTATAATCCTGACGTTGTAATAGTACCCCGTGTTAGTATAACTGCATGTATAATTTCAAGCGTCTCGAGAGTACATTCACGTCTTTCAATATTTATTTGTTCGGTCAAAATTGTTTTCATATCGTTTACAAAAAAACAATAATATGACGTGTTTATTACATATAACTATATTGATACTAATATTTTAATATTGTTGGGGAATGAGAGCGATAAATTACAATGCAATTGTGGATAAAAAAAAAAAAAAATTTAATGGCATTTTGTAATACGTTTTTTTAAATGATAATTTAATATTATTACACAGTGTATATGAAGGACGGTGTTCTGATGTATCAATTATATTATATTATAGCAAATGGGAAATTACGAGAATATAATATATTATTATTGTAATAGCGGTTATCTACAATTGTTTATTATACCTACGTCCGTGTGATGATAAATAAATGACGAACACACGACGTACTATAAATTCTATATATTATATTCTATAAATTTAGAGTTCTCTATGATAATAACAAGCATAGTATTATAACGTTACAGTGCATAACGGACAAAATAGAAACTTAGGTTTGGAAACGGATGTATTTTATATAGTTGTAATTACGTGTACATCAATATATGTTAATATATTATAATATTTGAATATTATGTACGTTATACCAACAGCTCGTATAATCGACCAATTTATCCGTATCTATTGAGATATTCGAAATCATATATGCACATAATTCACCTGGGGTTTAAATAATACGCTATATATTTTTTACAGTATTACGTTTATGTTTAATTTATAGTCGAGTTTTTTTTTTAGCTATGGTAACGTGCTTCTTATTCATTACACAGCGCGCGATATTTCCAATAATAACGAACACCTTGCCGAATAAATAACACAACAAATATTTCCATTCAAAACGGAAAACAGAAATGATTAACATTATATGCCATTAACATTGGTGTTGCAGAAAACTGGTAAATATATATTAATATTATATTATACGTCTTGTGTGTATATTACGGTTTTCGCTGAAACGTACGTATATACGTTGAAATTCATAGTGTTATCAGTTAAAACAATGATTATCATCAAAAACAGTTCTACATAATAGATACGATTACATTTTCCGTTACACGTAGGTATCCGGACAATATTATGTTATAATTATTATTATCGGCCGTCGACCATATCCATATTAAAACGTTAGGTAAAAATCGGTTGGATTGAAAATGTTCGACTTGTGGCCATGGGTAAACGCACTCAATACATTATACTATATGCATAATTAGGGTAGCGTGTAAGGATTTTTAGACATAAAAATGTAAATGTTGCGTAAATTTCCAAAAAAAAAAAAAAAAAAACTAGGTACTTTGAAAATAAATGACCTCCCCCCCCCCAAAAAAAAAATGTATTTAGGTACCTATTTCAGTCCCGTCGTGGGTATTGTTTACAACAGTTTTAGATTTCGGGCAGAACCGGCAATCCATTGATACTACTATATTTTATAATGTTTATTTTATATTTTATTTGTTTATTTATTTTGGAAACGACTTTTCGTATGGTAAGAGTCGAATAGGAGTTTTAGAATAAAGAATTTTTTCGATAAAAATTCGTTTTAGATGGAAAATTTGCTATTTTTTGATTTTTCCAGAATTATTCTCGAGTTTAAAGAAAAATTACTCTTTACGACCAAAATATTTTTGTATATCGTCGATCTCCACTCGAAATCGTATAATGTACCCGTAGTAAACAATAATTTATCATTACTTACAAAATATGCATTATATCCACTATCTACAGTATCCTACTCAACGAACAAAATGCTTCCAGCTCTTAATTGCCGTTTTTTAAAAAACTATATTTAAATACATTTATTTACATAATTAAAACATTTAAAACGATTATATTTCGTATACTAGAAACGTATAACAAAATATTGAATTATACACACGATATCCTACAATGCATATTGGTTATTAATTTACTATAATTCTGTCGTATTGGAAAATCGAAAATCAAAAATAAATAAATAAAATCAAAAAAAAAAGTATTAATACTAAAGCGAGTAAATTATTAATAAATTGTAGTGATTTTGAAGACATTTTTTTCAAAACTAAGTGCTTGCTTGATAGGTACTGATTTAAAGTTTTTATAAGTTGTATTACTTCGGCTTGCACACTCGGCGAGAGATCCTGCATGGTCAGTGATACAACAACCCGTCTCATATAATAATGTATAATTCAATTTCTAAAAACTTTAAAAACTAAAGGTAAATAGTTTTGTGTTAAAAAATACTTTTCAACCTTTTAAAAATACAGCTTAAATGGTAGAAAAAGAAATATCTTATCGTAATGCTTGCAAAATACATAATATAATAATAAATATATGTATTTGTTTTTCAAAAGGCTATTAGTTATTTTTATTTATTCTATTTCATGAAAAATGGATGTAATGGATTTTTTTCATTTTTCAATATTTAGATACCAGCTAGAGTAATAAGAGATATGAGAAAATCGCCTGCAATATATTATGGTGAAATTGCACCGTATATATTTATTTTTCCAATGCGTCCAAATTCCGATCTATTAATAACCATATTTTATACTATCAAATATAATATAAAACATAACACGAAATCGTTTTTAAATCGAACGCCGTCGAGTCGGTTTCTATAGACGAATTTCGTGGCCGGTCTCACGTCGAGAGTTATATACGTACACAAGCCAAGGTTAGACTTTATATCATATATATATTATATATTATATATACACACGTGAAATCTGAAAATAACGTGTACTTACAATGCACATCAGTCGTATCACGTCGTTAGTGTAATACGAAACTGTATATTATACAAATATATATATATGTATATAGTGAAGTTAGTTCGGATATTATTTATTTCTTGAAAAGTCGTTACGCGATCGACGATAGGTTCAACGGATTCACAAGACTTCCACGTCGATTTAAAATTCATATTATATATTATACCAAAATATAAAATGTATATTATATTTTGTTTTTGATTAAATATTAATATATTATATATTATATATATTGCAAAATATCTAAAAGTTCAAGTTCGTGTTTACAATTGTTGGTCCAAGGTATATGAAATAGGTAGTCCAATACAGAAATGGTTAAAAATAATAATAATATTCAATCGGCTAACACTGCTAAATAACAAAGATAAAATGTACTGACAAAAATGATGATGCCAGGCACTGCATGATGCCTATATAATATAAATTATATATTATATTCACAATATATAGATACTCGAATATCGGTAAAAATATAAAAGTAGTACTTTCGGGCTTTCAAAAAATGAGTGTCGACTCAAACTGTTTAACTAATATACTGAAAAAAAAAAAAAATAGAAAGGGTGATCTTAAGACAATAAAAAAAAAATAACTGTTCAAATACAGATGGTGGAAATTGCTCCTCAGACAGAACCGGGTAAACCATAATCTTAAATTTGGGACCAAAGATATATTATTGCGTTAGAAATACACGATTCTAAGTACATTTTGATGTAATAAATTAGAATAGAATAAAATTCGGTAACCACCATGGAAATTTGATTGTGTTATTTTTCCAATAGTAATAAGTTTTCGTGAAGATCGGTAGTTTTCTGTTATGTGCATGAAAACTATTGGAAAAATGAAAAAAAATGATTTATAAAAATTACCAATTAAAACCAATTTTCTATCAGAATATACAAATAAATAAATAAAAACAAAAAATAAAAATAAAATAAAAGCGGTGGGTGAAAGCACTTGGCCAATAAACGATATGATTCGATAAAACGATTTTGAGTTAATCTCGGTTTAATATTATTTTCAAATTATAACAAGTTTTCGTTAAGACCGATTATAGTTTTCCGTTTGGCGTTTAAATACTATTTAGTAGAAAATCAAAAAATTATCTCTATAAAGCACCAACTAAATCGAATTTATTATCAGAGACCTCTATACTCGAAAACCCTTACCTACTTTAATTCTTCTACCCGAAAAAGTATATACATACATATATACATACATACATACATACATACATACATATATAAGAAACAAATCATTGTATAACCAAAACATGCATTAATAGAATCTTAAACACTTCATTGTAAACCCAATGCATTCTTCACTATTCGCAGTACCTATTTAAAATTAGACCAGAATAAGGCTATCGCGTATACAATATTAATAATTAAATCACTAACTTAAAAGTATACCTCAAAATATGTAATATATATTTATAATTTAGAGTAGAGATTCTTAACCGGGAATCCATTAGATGTGGTGGTTCCACTTATATTTTTATGTTAAAAATGATATGTAAAAAAATGTTCTAAAAACACATTATTTAAAATTGATACACAATTAATACGTATAATACTATAATAGTTATTACCTAACTATAGTATTATACCTATAGCATGGTAGCTACCAAGATATTGAGATAGATAATATAGTAATAATAGCGTAATGGAACATAGATTTCATCAAGGGATTCGTGGTGGTGTTTTTTGGATCTATGATGTTAAAAAATTTCAAAAACCTCTGATTTATATAGTTAACTTGAAATGACATCATTTAATATGTAAAGAAAATTTTTAATTAGCTGTATATTGCAAATAAAGACAATAATTTATTAAACACTTGGGTAAGTAGTTTGTATGGTTGTTATTATTTTTCAAGTTTAACCTTTGATATTTACTTTTAGAAAAGGCTTTGATTTAAAAAGGTTTTAATAGCTATTATTAAGGTCGAGAGAACAGTCGAAAAATAAGAATAAGTAAAGAAATATTGTCATGTAATTATGAAAATCTAATATTATCACAAGAGAATTCAGTATAAAATGAGTTATTAACATCAAAGGCATATTTAAAAATGAATTGTACTTTTATTGATTACATTTTAATGGAACATAAAAGTCACTTTACGGAGAATAATATCTTAAGTGCTAAAAATATATACCTTATTTACGTTCCGCCAATAAATATTTTTTTTTAATTATCTACCTGTTTAACACTTTTGGAAAAACACTTATTGAACTCGATATTGACTAATATTATATAATGCTAATATTAGAATACAGATTGAACATTTTTCTAAAAATCAAAATCATATTAACGGTTAAACATATTAAAAAAATCTCTAATCCAAATAACTGTATTTTTGATTTATTGGAAAAGTAAAAAATTGTCTTATTTTCAAATTTGTACCTATATACATAATTTTTATTAAAAAAATTATAAACAATTCAACGTTTATAAAATACAATAATATGTATAAATCAATGTTTTATCGGAATATGTGAAATACTGATGAAAAAATATTAGTGGAAAACCAATCTGGATCTCTATAAAATGCCTAGCCTATGGAGTAAATCGTATTCACTCGTATTTGCCTACAACATGTTCTACTCTAATGCAATGTATTCATTTTTCATACACGTTTTAAATTCCATTTAATTATAACGATGACATTCGCGTTTACATAGGTAATATTTTGTTAGCGATATTTTTAGAATATTGTCATAAAGCCGTCGTTCGCGATTCGTCTAGAGAGAGAATTTATATTTTTATTTTTATTTTGAAAGACGAGTTGAATTATGAGTTGATCGATACGATAAGATTTATGATCGTCATGGCGCATAAACTTGGCAATGTGACGCCAAGGAAATACTAGATTACCCGGTGCAGATACAAAATATATTCTTATACATAATATAGAACCTATATAGGTATAATGTGTATCACAGGGACGTCATTTATGGTATTGCAGGGTAGGTACTTATATATGATAATATGGAACTAATTTTGGAATAATTGGATTATTGCCTGCTATACATTGTATAATACGCAATATAGGTACATATAGATAGTGGTTAAAGTGGAAAATAATGGCAGGGAGACTAAGGCCATTAAATAAAAAAAAAAAAAAAAAACGTTCATTGAACCATTCGACATATTTATAAGGTCAATTTATCTTTGAATTTTATCGAACACTGTATATCACGACTCTTTAAGTTAAAACCGTAAAAATATCAAATTATTTTATTTCATTGAGGGGACGTATGAGCTGTTGTATTACGTCCTGACTCATCAGTTGTTGTCTTTGTCTGACACACGCGCAACACACTAAAATCACATAATTTCCAATATTTATATTATTTAATATTACATTTTTTGTATTAATCATAAATTACGTTTTTTTTTTTATTGAATACGATAATAATAATAAAATAATGATAATAATTCACTGGTGGAAAAACGGTAAAGCGTCCTCCAAATATGAGAATAATAAAATAAAAATGTCAGTATACACCATATATAAGTATATATTATATAATGTACCTATACACCATACAGTAAACACTATATATACTGTATAAGTATTTTATTATTTCCCTTGCAGTCGTACAAAACTGCATTCTGCATATACAATAACGTATAAAAGATAGTTTTTCTTTTAGTTTAAAGGATCTACTGAAAAAATCAAAAACTGACCTCTCAAAAGTACCAATTACTATAGAACCAACTTGCTATCATTAACATACTAACACCAAAACTCCTTCTGGTAAAAAAGTTGAAAAAATAAATTAAAAATAAACCTCGTAAAATTGATAGTTTCTTTGCTACGCTCAATTTAAAATTTGATTAAAAATTTGTTGAAGAATTAAAACCCGTTTTGCAAATCAGACAATACGATAAATCGCTACGATTTATCGTAGCAAAATATGGATACTTTCAAGTAATATTGGAATACATATTTTATGAAATATCAACGATCGTGACATCTATAGATAACTACATCAACTATAACTGCGCGTTCACGTTCATGTTTTGTGAATGACACGCAAACGTCACTCGTTTCTATCAAATAGAACGTGAATGTGAACGACGTTCATATTTTTAAGCAATTCGAATGATTTTCAGGCTATTCAAATTAAATTTAAATATATTAAAATTTTGCAATAAACCTTATTAGATTTAAATATAATACTTAAAAATCCAATTTCTTTGGGTTTGCTATAAAATTAAAATGGTAGGTTTTATGAATCGTTAATTTTTTAGTATATATATGTAATATCTATAAGAAAAATGTATATTTTGTTAATAATTATAATTATAATTAAAATGAACGACCAGATGAACGCGTTAATTTTTTTGTTAAAAAAAGTGAGTGTGAATGTGTTCTTTTTAAATACGTTACGATACATTTTGAACGAGAACGTGAACGAGTTCATTTTTTATGTATTAAACGTGAATGTGAACAAATTCAATTTTCAAGTGAACGTTCCGGACACTACTGGCAATCAATGGTGGCTCGTAAAGGGAATCTTTGAGACTTCGTCTCCCCGTTAGGAAAATAAATAACACAATTGTTTTATTAAAAATGTATTATAATGTAATATTTTAATTGTTGTTTTTAATACTATTATATTATATTTTAACGTTAAGTAAACGGTAATTTCATAAATAATCAAAAAAGGAAAAAAAGCAAAAAAATACCGATAACAACGATATAGTTGTCAGTTCGACAAGTTTGCTTTTCAATAGACTCATTTCTGTATAAAAAAAATGTATACGTTGGACACGAAGACGGCTGTAGATTACCTGTACATTATAGGTGATGTTATTGAGTCTAGAACAAAATTTCTACGTATATCTCTGTAACATGATAATCGAATGGTGGAAATCGCCATACTGCATGTTATTACACGCCTTGCCCATTGAGTGAGGTTCTCAAATTGTTTACTGATCTATTATTTACAATATCGTTCTGTACTTATTCGATATTATTGTAATTAATAGTGAAATTATTTTTATCATTGATTTTTATTTTTTTTTTTTTTTGGTATCTTTTGATACCCATTGATGCGGAATCACCAGTAAACCATTTTTTTTTACACTAAAAATGGTGGATAACTTTTTAGTTTAGATTTTCAGTCTACCCAATTTAGTTATCCAATAACCACCCTAATTGGTAATGTTATTATACGGTTTGCAGGTTTACACACACACACACACATATACGATATTTTCATATTATTTTAAAATTGCCTATACATGATCCCTTTAAACAAATCACCAGATTAACGATTTAACAAAAATGATTAACTTAACCAGCCTTGATCACTAATAGAGAGGCTAATAGTTTATAGATAATAAATAAATTATTAGTTATATAGTCACAGAATGTGAACGTAACACTATATTACAGGAAATGGACACTTTGTACTGTCTATTGATTTATTTGCTGATCGCGGACATTTTGTACAGTTAACCGTCTACCGTAATCGTTCAAAATTATCATTAATTTACGTTAAAAGCATAAATGTGTTACGCTGATAACAATAGTTGCATCAATGGTTTTTTAATTTACCTACATACTATTTGCGTGCCAGATTTTCTACAGTCCAAAAACATTTTCTTTCCCTTTTTTTGTCTCTTTTTTCTAATTATTTCATTGTATTTATTAGACACTAATAATTGTTGGATAGGTATATATTATAAAAAGTATGAATATTGAAAAAAAAATAAATAGAAGTTGCCATTTAAAAATCAAAAGTTGATACCTCTAGTATAGAGTATAAGTAAGAGGGAGGAAATTGTGAAAAATATCTTGAAATATGCGTATTATGATCTACATAAATATACAAAATTGAGAATTCAAAAATGTTTAACAGAAAAGTAGAAAACTGCAATGGTCCATTTTTGGGTGCAGTTTGTATTCAGTCAAATTTTAAGGTCACCACGGCTGGTGTGTTCCCCGAGTGTACTATTTTGTGACATATGCGATTATACCTATCTACACACATAGACGACTATAGTCTACATACGACTATAGTCTATAATAAATTGTTCAAAATAAACAATTATGATTGCAATGTTTTGTCTAAACCAGTGCTTCTCAACCTTTTTTGTTATAGGGCCCCCAAAATTTAATGTAAAACTGTCAAGGCCCCCCTCAATCAGAATCATTAATTATTTACATTAATTATTAAATAATATACTAAATTTACATGCACTATTTCATACAAATAAATTATTAAAATGTAAAGAAAATAAATGGTTTTAAATATGGTA
>JAIPRL010006367.1:0-27696 GCA_025469235.1 Pemphigus obesinymphae
TATACTGGTACTCATTGGTGTTCTGCAATAGTGTATGCACAACTATGGAACTTTACTTTATAGAGGGGGAGGGGGTAATTAACATTTTTTTTTGCCCCCCCTGATTTTTTCCTCAATTACGCCACTGATTTTAGGAAAATAAGCTTTACGGCCAAATTGTAAATGGTATATGACTTTTTTTTTTTTGCTAATGGCTCAGGCTTCCAAATACAATTTTCTGGCTACATTTTTAAAACTTCGGCGTTATTGATAATATAATCATAACAAATTATAATAAACATATAATTATTATATGTTTTGGATGTTTTAGAGAAATGTGTCCATGCCATGAACTAAAGAATAATAATAAAAAAAGAATAAGTAGATTTAAGACCTTGTAATTTAGTATTAATAATTTATAATGTTAACTATAGTTGTATTATCTTTCTATAACTCTAATGTAAATGTTTTTAATTGTATTTAATATTATGTATAATATATATAGTATATTATACCTAGGTACCTAATTTTTTTTTGAAAAAATGCCATTCAACTTAAATAAATAAAATGAAAAAAATCCTCTTTACAGCACTAAATAGTAATAGTATATTATATTATTATAACCTATTATTATACCCAGTAAATATAGGTACTTTTACGAATCCTTGGCAATGGATGGCTATAATATGTGAGATAGGGCAAAAGGTAGAGCGACATAGTAACCAGCTAAAAAAATAAAAATGACTAAACTATTATAATGTCAGTGAATCTGTAAAAATACATCATTATCTTACTGATAATCATGAGATTACGTAATCTAATACGAGATAATATCGTGTTTTTACAGTTTAATCGATATACTAATAGTTTAGGAATTTTTAAATTTTTATGTCTGGTTACTATATGTTGCTCTACCATTTGCCCAGCTTCAGACGGTGTATCCTAAGATAATCACGTAATAATATATACCGTGGTATGACCTCTCAATATATTACTCTTAAGGTACCTTGACACTAAATCATGTTCATAATTTAACACGATGTATTAAGAATTCATCTAATTAATTAGAATAACCATTGTCATTACATTTTTAATCGATTGTGTTAACAAATGTTATGGTAGAGTTGAAAAATTAATATTCAGCTTTGCCAATGTATGGTTACAATATGGTACCTATATGGTATATATTGTTATCAGAGAAATGTAAATACACCGGTTATTATTTACTAAAATTCTTTTTGCTCAAATATTAATTGATGTTCGAGTATTTGCTATAGTGTGTAGACGTAAATATGTAAGGCATGTATTATAATTTATAGATAAATTATTAGAAATTACAATTAATTTAAATAATATTATTTGCAGTTGTAAAATATTTGAAGTAAAAATATTTGAATATTGGTATTATTTCTTAAATACTTTTTTGAGTATTGAATACTTTATTCAAATACTATTATATATAATATATTAATGAAATTATGAATAAAATATACCCACCTACCTATTTTTTTTTTCCTAAGCATTCGAAATACTTTTTTAATGTATTTGAGTATTTACTTAAATGCGTTGGATAAATAAGGATTTAAATACTTAATATAATATTATTTTATTTAATAAATAAGTATTGCGAGTGTTACTCTCTAAATACTTTTTTCAACGACACATTTTTTTCCCCTTACTCACTCAACTATATACTTTTCAAAAGTATTCTTTACAGCCCCGATCATGTATTTGGAACGATTACCACGACCTAGCCGTGACGTTAACCTAAAAAAACCTAAAGCCTGAAGAACGTTTTGGAAAATTGGACGACGCAGTTTGTAGCGTGAAGGCACCTTTACTCTACGACGCTCGTCGTACGGTAGTGTAATAAACGCAGACGATGACTTTCTGACGCGTATTTCAACTATTTCCGGCGGTCGTAGTTTGGAATTGTGGTGAGGTGTATATGTGTGTGTGTGTGTGTGTGTGGGAAGTGGGGATGGGAAGTGGGAGTGGGGGGGGGGGAAATGATACTATAATCCGACCACGGTGCGAAGTTTCCACCGCCCCGGTGTCCCTTTTATAATGATATAGTGTAGAACGACGATTCGTCGTCCCGTATATGTATACGCGGTGGCGGGTTGAGGGGACGCTAGGCGACTCGGCGACGAACGGATATCAGACTTGAACCGTACGCGGAAGACCGTATAAACGCCCGTCGTCCGGGAGGGCGTTTCGCGCGGTCTGCGTGGGAGGCGAAGGATCCGCGAACGACGCAGGAAGCGGCCGGTGGCGGGCGACGTGTAATCGATTGAAATCTGCAGTTAGTTTTCTTTTTCTTTCCGTATATACTCGTATATATACGTTTGAATGTGAGTGTGTGTACGTGTGTGTGTCCCCTTTAATATATATATATATATATATATATATATATAGAAATATATCCGTCGACAACTCCATCACTGCGGTTTTTCCCAATGTCCCGTCGCACACATTTCAGCCAGGGACGTGCACAGAAATCGAGGGACGTATAGGTAACCTCTACCCGCCCAACGCCCCCTCCCCTTCTCCCACACCCCGCCAAAGTGTTATCCTCCAGGGATCCCGAGGGTTATCGTTTGGTTCTCATCGCAAATACTTGTATACTGCACTGCACCGCATACACATCATGTGGCAAGGGCGTATATCCCACGAAGAGAATATAATATATGTATAGACGCGCGTTTGCCGAGTTCAAATATAAGGGGGGTTTTTTTTTGCCCTATACACCGTCTAGGGAAAAGGTCAATATAAAGATAAAGTTTTTTTTTATTTCGATCATTAAATTCGTATTGTTTCGATATTTATATAGTTATTGAATCGGAAAGTTCGATTCGAAAAGCTACCCTCGTTGGTAAAAATGCTAAAAGTACATATTATTATATACATACATTACAGACATATACAGTATTAACACATAATATATTCTCCTGGTTTTGTTAAATTTATAAATCATTATAATATCGAAATAAAATATTAATAATATGACGCAAAGTTTTTTTTTTTTTTTTAAATAAAATTTATAGCGTGTAATAATTGTTACTTAATTATAAACTTTTTAATTATTATTAATTGCAGATATTATTTTATAATTTTTCAACTGTACTCACTAATCATCGTTAAGTCGATTGCACTTACATCCCACTACTAAATTTTCATTCTACTACACTAAGGCCCGTCTTATACCTAATATTATATGCATGATAGTATGTCCAATGGGACCATAATTTCAAATTCCGTTAACGCTTGCAGTGTAAGACGAACAATTTACAGTATTTCGACATGCCACCTGGTCCCTAAATGGATACTGCAATACCTAAGCGATTCGACAATCATAAATCATAATATACGAGACGAGAATAAATACGAAATATTGTTATACAATTACTACAGTGCTAGTGTGTGTTGAATTTACCATCTAGACGACCGGCGAATTCACTAGGTATTTCCAATTCACGAGTAGACTATTTAACTGCGGAACATTGTAAATAATATACAAATTTGAAATTATAAATGTTATATGATACCGTATACTACTATTTGGAATGCGATTGTTAACTATATGTATTATCTAAAATAAATGGTAATTTGTATGCATAAAATGTGTTTAAACGTTCAAATGTTTGTAGGAAACTGCACATAGGCGGAACATAGGTATATTGGCAGGCGTCAGCTGACCTGGTAATAGTCACATCCAATATCTGTACGGTTGATAAAATATCGAAAATATTTTCACACGATAAAATCGTATATCTCGCCAATGACTCGTCGTATAATTTCGTCTACATTACAGTAACGGTAATTGTACAGTAAACTTATTACACTGCCTCGCTTGAACGTCGTAAAAGTCGTACAGTACGTATAATATAATATAGTTGTGAAATAAAATAGATATATATTAGATAATAACGAACTCCAAGACGTACAATTTCATTTTTACTAAACGATACGTTATAATTAATGTTTTTTAACACCCGTTATAATGCAATTAATGTAAACCTATTATTAAATGTAAAAAAAAAAAATTTGTTTGTTTTGATCATTTTGGTAACTCGAATTTTTTCTACAATACACCCATACGTATATTTATATAATATACGTATAACATTATAACACATTATATGCCTACCTATATATACAATCTATACGTAATACGTGATGCGTGTACGAGTCCGCCGGGATAGCGATTTTCACGTGGCTTCGAGCAGAACGCGTGTCAATGGAATGTGACGAGTAATCGTTATACGCGAGTTTTTGTTATTCGGTAACGCGCGCGCGTTCTCTCCGTCTCCGCACCGTGCGCGTACCCGCGCGGTCCGTCCGCATCGCCGCCGCCACCGTCACTCTCGCCCGCTCCGCCGCACTCTCTCGCACTCACTCCCTTTGTGCGCTTCGGGAAGAAAACACGGAAAAAAAAAAAAAAAAAAACCGTTTCATCCGATGGCCGCGAGGAGACCGACCGGGCGGCGAGAAGCGGAAAGTACACACGGTTTATAGGCGTACCGCAGCGCCGCTTCATCTCCTCGCCGCGACCGGCCGGTGTATAAACCGCGTACGAGTCGAACGTACACAATATTTCGCTTTAGGTATATAATACCGCTCGCGGCCCTGCATAACAATGGACGATGTGGATGTCTTATATTTATTTGTGGGCCCGAGCGCGGTATACATACAGTGTACACGCGACAGATGCGCGTTTCGGACCACGTTATTATATATTTTAATATATTATGTCAATCATGACGAAATAGCAACATGGTATGCCAGCAACATGAACGAATTTGAGAACGGTACGAGTTGTTGTCGTGGAATGAAATATAGTTTATCATTTATGCCAAGAAAAAATCTGACGTCACTCGGGTCTTATCCAGCGGTTGGATTGGAAAAAAAAAATAAGCACCGACTCTGAGCTTAGTTAAAAAATCAGCGTTCCGGGACATATTAAAGAAAAAGTAAACCGTGGAGGACTTTGTCCCCCACACCCCCTATCCAAAGTTTCTTTCTTAACCAGGCGACATTTTTCGAAACATTTTAGATTATTATATAACATGAATAGAATAGAAAAATCCAATATTTTTTTTACATTATTGTTGGGTTACATATTTTCAATATAGCATAGTTCCTCTTTTAAAATAATTTAACACTTTTCTTTTTAAATTAATAATCGAAGTTGTAAATGTAGACCGAAATGAAGTTTATCGGTGTCGCATTGATTTCGATATCATTTATTACCTATGTGATACCAATTTGATTTAATAAGATCAACTATTCAACATTTTATATCATGTTTTTTATCTAAACTTATTATATAATAAGGACAAAAACCATTCATTTTCGTAATTTCACGATTTTTCCAAAAAAAAAAATTATAATTTTTAAAAATGTTAAATAAAAATTTAAACAAACACTGCGTTCCTTGCGTTCCTTGATAAATAAATTAAGAGGTACGCTGTTAAACATGAAAAAAATGAAGAGTAGCTCCGTCCCCCTGCATCCCTCCCCAAATCCATCACTGGTCTTATCTGCATTCTTTTCAATATAGTAATATATATATACTAAATAAGTTTAACATTTACAGAGTTGAACATCTTTAATCAAAATAAATATAGTAGATAACAATAATAATTATGATGAGTGCACCGAGTGACGTAGGCACCATGCGCAGAACTCAGTTGCTGGCATACCATGTTATTTCGTCATGATGTCAATATATACGTCAATAGATACGTTTCAAAAATCGGTCGAATTCCCCGACGGATTTCACAAAAAAGTCATTAAACAATATATGTAATCCGACATTCGGACAGATCGTGTTATATTTTGGAAAGACTCGGATCAAAGCTACAAATGTATTGATTTAGTTCACCGATGAAATTGCTTAGCCGATTGTACACTCAACACTAGATCTTTAAATTTGTCTTTTTATACAACAAAACTTTAAACGTTAATACGCGTCACTCGGGCTCAAAACTGACGAACGAATTATGTTACCGAGATAGTATTGGCAATTGTTTATATTAAGCGCCAGGCGCTTCGCATAAAAGAACGTTATTTAAAATTGGTATCCCATATTCAATATTTTCAATTTTCATCTTAAGTATCACGGTTTAAGAAATGTTCTATGCCTATATATATTAATACCTAGTATCTATAGTAACTATAGTTATACAGAATATTCGGTGTCCTGTAATAATGCTGTGATGGCATTCTGTGTACAATATCAAGTATGAAGTAGGTACAACACAACAAGTTAAATAATTTAAATGATTATTGGTACTACTAAAAAATATTTTTAATTTATTCATCGCGGTCTTATTTAAAGCATTAAAAGGATGATTTTAATATTACATATAAGCACAGAATGAGTAGAATATTAATATTCTGTGATACCTATATCAGGTCTGTACTGTATGTAATGTGAATCATATATTATAATAAGTATATTATTATAAATGTAAAATTATATAATTTACAATAAGGTGAAAATAAAGGTAACTACTAATACAATATCGAGGCAAAATTGATAACAGAATTTCGTCACATTATTTGTACATGGTGTGCCGTAGTAACGTTTAAAGTATTTCTAAATAATTATTATTAAACTCAAAAAGCTTATTCTGATTTAAACAATTTTGGTTAGATACTTAGGATTTTACTTCTGGAGAAATTTGATTTTAGGCAGGTAAACGTTTTTTATTTTATTTTTTGATTGAAAATCGCTGATTTACAGTGTCAGTTTTAAAAATCAAATATTTCTATCGTCTTGTTTAAAATATTGAACTGTGTAACTCGTTTGCGCACAATAAAAATATATTATTTATCAATTTTTTTCTCCCACTTACATTACTTATTTGTGACTTGTTTTAATATTTTACTGCATAGTACATATTATGTGTATATTATATAATCAAGATTAATGATTAATGCATAATGTCGATCACTAGTTACAGTACAAATTACCGAGTACGGTAATGTTTATCTTGTAATCAAAAATTATTTTTAATGACGTCTGTTCGAAGCAAACACTCCGAAATAAGTGTTGTTTCTCACTAGTATCTATCATTGTTCAAGTTAAATCTACTAACAATAAAAACGAAAAATTAGGCTATACAAAGTCTTAGTCAGACCTATTACATACTGTATGCTTGTGGAGCGTGGTCGTCAATGAAAAGAAACGAAAAAAGACTAGTAATATTCAAAAAAAAAATACTACAAAGGATATTCAGCACTAAAAGGAAGAACACTAACAGTAATGAATACGAACAAAGGACTAAACTTAACCTACTGTTTACGAAGGATACTTCGTCGCAAACGGGTAAAATCTGTGTGTGCGACCAAACAGTATTATTTTGCACAAACAAATCGAAAATAAGGTAAATGTGCATAAACAAGTTTTTTCCATTTTGAAGACATTTTTCAAGCTAAAAATTAGATTTATAAGACCGTTAACAAAAATAAAAATAAATACAAAAAACGAAAAGGTTTTATATCGCTGCAGTATAAAAAATGTCACAGATTGAATTCTAAAAATTCTCCACTGAACAATTTTGAAATACCTCGATATAACCTTTTTATTTTAAACTATAAAAGTAGGTATCTATATCATATAATATTACCAAGCATAAACTATCCGTTGCGGTTGATTCAAACAGGAAAAATGATTTTTTATTCAATATAACCCGACTGTGTATTATATATAATGCTACTTTATGCCTAAAAAATATACCTATCTCTTGACTATACTATAAACACTGTATACCTAATATACCTAATACTAGGTAATGTATTATCTATGATTGACAATTGTACTCAAATCAAATAATCTATACACTCACTAAAAAAGTATGTACCTACTGCAGAGAACATTTTTCTAAATATTGGATACATTCGACTATTTAAAACGATTTTTAATATAAATTTAAAACAAATTTTTCATTCAAATCGAATTTATCGTATTTATTTAATTACCTCGAAAAAATAAAAAACGCACCTACAGTTTGTATATTATGACTCAATAATTTCAAAATCTGTCATCGTATTTTACGCATAGATATCTTGCTGTATACGAACTCAATATTGTCATTTGAAAGTAAATTACCACTATTAGAAAAAAACCACCTGAGGTCGAACCGTCTTCCGCCATAATGCACCTTTTCAGCCATATTATAATTTCCGTTTTCAGTCAGTATAGAATTTTAGATCCCCAACGAAATTCACTGTTAATTTTCAATTTCAAATATAAATCTTTAGTTTAATTGGAAAAATCTAATGTAAAAAATATTTAAAGTATTTAAAACAATAATATTATAGAATAAAACAAATATTTATATATATATACCTACTTACAATTTATATATTATGATGAAAATAATGTAGTACTGTGTATAATGCTTTGGTTATTTACCTGATGTCCCTTGTACTTTAATAACTACCTACTTCAAGGTAATAAAAACTTCCATGAAATAATTGAATTGTAGGGATAAAGAATAACAATTATTATTATATTTTTTTTTTTAATATTCTATATTAGAAGTGCTTGAAAGCATAAACTGAAAGCAGATATTATTATAAAATTAACAAACAGATAAAGGTACATTTTAGCCTGAAAAACTGTGCAAAAATAACCATACGTATGGTGCATTATTTGCAAAAATTGAGGTAGGTATCATATTAGTCGGATATCTATTATTGTACAGACTGTATAGGATTAAATATGCTGAAAATGCGAACGATGGACGAATCGTAACAGTTGTTTGTGGTGTATTAAAATGGAAAATCGATAAGTACAATGCGATAGAATACAGCGTGCCCGTAATTTATGCGTGCGGGAAAGTCGTATCGGAACATTTTCCGAAGGAAAATGCTAAAGATAAAGATACTATTATTATTATTATTTTATTCAACAACTTTGAGTATTAATGTTTTGATGAACCTACTGCGGCTTTTTCATTAGAAGAATTTTAAAATGCATTCACGGTGTACACGTAAAATGTAAGTCCAGAAACTCGAAAGTTTTCACGCAGTCAAGTATATATTATACAGGAAACTATTTTATAAATTGAATATCCTTTTTCAAGTGTGACAAGTATATATCTTGACAAGTTTTCTCCTTAAAAGTTGGTGTTAGATACTTAGTCCGTAAACTACGTTTTATATAGGTATATATTATATATATATATTTTATAAATAAGTACATTTTCACTATATAAGCTGCAACTATTTTTTCTCTGCTTTTCCTCCGGTGAAAACACACTCAACAGATTGTATAAACTGTTAAAAATCAAAGTTTATTTTTAGCAACCCAAGTAGCCGTCTTAGACTAGCGCTGTACTAACAAGACCAGTAAATGACACTTAATCACGTCACATGCACAACAAAATAACCCATGCCACGTGTACGTAAAACGCATGCTAGAATATACATATAATATAGAGGGTTTATTATACGAAATCTAAATAATTCCCATCGGAGAGTGTTTATTACAACACAACGTATATAGTGGAACGAATAATCTGGAATAATAAAATAAACATTGAAAGTTGGTTTACATAGAGATATCAACAGAATTTCATATAATGTATAATAATCAGTACTTTCAACACTCATCGTGAGAATGCCTAAACACCTGTTTAATGTGTATATTATATACCTATTATATTATTCAGTGAAAATTCGAATGGACAGTCTATATTTTTTTCTTATTTTCGAACCTAGCGCAATCGATTAATTTTTTTTAATGAAAAACGTAATTTAACAAAACAACCAATAAGCGTGCTGCAATATTGTCAAGAGGAACTATTGATTTATACATAAAAATGTGGTTTTTCTTCCCTTAGAAAAATGTTTGCTTGGACACTGAAAATGGTAATTGCCAATAAATTAAAAATGTATGAATAATTACTAGAGATGGAAAAAATGTTCATTGTTTTGCATGTTTGCGTGAAAAGTAAAAAAAAATCTGAATAACAGCAAAATTATTATTGAAATTGGATTTTTCAATTCTGAGCGAAGCAATATTAGTTATAGGTAAATAATAAGTAGTATTTATTTATTGTATTGGTTTTATAATGATGGGTTTTTTTATGTCTGTATACCTATATATTCTTTCGGATACGTATAAAAGGAGTCGAGCAGGAGTTTAAGAGTAAAGAGCTTTTTTGATAAAAAAAAAATTGGTTCTAATTGGTACTTTAAAGTGGTTAGTTTTTTATTTTCCTAGTAGGTTTCTTAAGTATATGGGAAAATAAGCTTTTATAACGAAATATTATTATAAACGAGGAAATAACAAATAAAGATGTCATGGTTACCGATTTTTATTTTTTTTTTAAATAAAAATATATCATACCAATCTTCACTTTTTTCGAGTACAATAATATTTATCTTTGCGTTAAAATTTAAAATAATAATACATTATCCTGTTCAATAATGATGGACCATTAACTTACACCATCTGGACAAGATTTTAACATTATCTATAATTATGCTTTAAAAATTTCGAAAATCTTTTAGATACTGCAATAAGTATTTTAAGTTTAATAATAAAGGAAACGTTTAACAGTAAAGTAAACTGAAATGTGCTCAAATTAAGTGGCCAGGCCTCTGCAAGATCATCTTATTCCATATCAATCATCTCTTTAATTTACTTAAACCGGTAAAATAATCTTTTTTTTTTAACTGTAAAGGGCGTTTCCGCATTCTTCCTTTTTTTTTTTTTTTTTTTTTTTTTTTGCCAAAAATTGTACAGTATTTTGTAAAGAATTATTTTTAATCGTGTTACAAAATAAAGTACGATAAATTGTACTTGTAAACAGAAAAAAAAATCATCGTATTATTTACTTAGGGATGTTACAATATATTATAAATAGGTAAACATATATTGTTTGCATGTATAATGTGAACGGGTAAATTGTGTAATATGCTTTTTTGAATATAGAAACTGAATTTATAATTATAAATTTGAAATAATCAGACAAATTATAATACTCTGGAGCGTAGTAACGATTCTTACGGTCGAGTAAACCGTAGACCATAGTGATAATAACATTAATGCGCGTAACATCCCACGGAATAATTAATTTTAATCTATTATTCCATGGAATAATATTTTAAGAACGTGCATACATAGTATAGTACCTATCTTTATAATTTTGAATATATATGTGTGAGCGTCCGGAAAACGGATATTGCTTTTTCGCAGCACGTTTAACAACAATAACGATTTTAATATTAGAGTAGGTACCTTGTACATATTATAGGATAGGTACACAACCTTTAATTTCACGTGTTTATTATATATACATAATACATAAATATAATTAAAATATACATAGTATACTACGAAAATATTGTAGACATTTTAGGTATCACATATAATAATAATATTAATTAGCGAAAAAAACAAATCAAATTATATAGCAAAAAAAATATATGCCATTTTCGACGTATTTTTAATTTGTATCATAAAAACGTAGAGATTCAAATTGACTTTTTTTTATACGTCATTCAATAAAGTAAGCTCACCTAAATCACCATCATTTTCTAACCGTTGATATACCTAGTGTTAAAGCTAAGTAAGTATTAATAAGTATTAACTTCTATCTCCCTGATTTGTCATGATACTAGATCGATTAGCTTGTATGAAATAAACTGATGTTTTTTTTCATACATCAACAATTATTAGTAAATATTTTTAATATAATATATTGATTTTATTATTTTACGAGTATATAAGTATATAAAATATAAATCAATAACTATAAAACGAATAATAACTTTCAATTAAAAAAAAAAAAAAATAATTTAAAGAACAAAATATAAGCTTACCGCTTTTGATATTACATGATAATAAAATTAATTAATATACACCATGAATTTTAAATTATGTTTATATTTTGAAAATTCTTTAATAAAATCTCGACATTTACTCTATTAATCAGTAAGCATACATTATCCTGTCAGTCAGGTCTCTGCTGTTCATCATTGTGAACCAAATAGCCACGTTTTTATACAACGTGCAGACGATACGTTATACCACAGAATATAATAGGTTGTACAAGGAATACTCACATAAATTATTAAATAGGTACTCATTAAAGGGCGAAAAAGCTTGGTATATCTATGTCTAACTGTCTAGACATTTCTAAATAATAATACTATGCCATTTATCTCAAAATTGAATAGGTAATTCTAAAGTTTTACCCTAAATGGATATATATTACATTATTGTTTACTATTAGTACGTATATACTGTCTAAATGCGTAGGTAACTTTTTTTGTTTTTTTTTATTTTAAACATATTTATGTAGATATAAATATATATTCATATATTATGAAAATATATTTCGAGGATTATATCCGTCCCCCGGGTTCGACACTATATATATATATATATATATATTATAAGCTCAAATTAAATATAATTTCCTGTAGTAACCCATAAGTCGTATTATACGATAGTATTACGTGACAGGCGTGTTATCTTCTTGAAAATTAGATTATCAACTGATATCAGCATCGATGTACACACAGGAAGTCCAAGTTCGATATATTATGCTCTCGATACGGACAACCGCTCGTTTATCACACGCAATATCGGCAGAATACACATATTATTATAGACACAATATTCGATTTGACGTACCTATATGGCTGTACAATACATGCTTATATTATTTGTATATTATACACTATCGTCAAATTGACATTTCGTTTTCAACGACTACAGGGTACCTACGTGTAATTGCATATAGATACATCATATGACTTATTGGAATCATCGTGTGCTCGCGATATACGAACAACAACAACAATAATAATAATAATAATAATTTATATTCAATATTCACTTATGTATAAAAAAAAAAAACCGTGCAGTGCACGTCACACACGAAATAATACCCCCGAGGAATATAACGATAATAATACATAAATCCGTCGGTATACGTGGCGGTCCTGTATATGAAATATACGTATGGTAGGTACCACGGACGATTTTCCCATGATATACGGATAGGTCCATAATACGATATATAGTTTATTATACTTGGCCGAGTATAGATACGCGAGCTCGTCGAACTTGTCAATTAGCGACCGTTATGCGTGCGTGAATTATGCGGTCATATAAATATATAATATATTAGAGTATACATATTATATTATGTGTGTGTACTTTTTCGTTTCCCTCTCCCCCGAGTGGTAAATATGTATTTTAAGTTTTAATACGTACACCCACTGGCAATTTCGTTAACCGATACTTCAGGAATAATATTCATAAACTTATATGTACATTCAAGTAATAGTATACGTATATACTATAATAATACATGTGTACCTATGTGAACAAGTATAGATCCAAAACGTTTTCAAATGCCCGCTGGCTTAGTTTTTATTGCAATAAATACATGATACAATAATGAATATTGTTCACTGATTGATCGTTATATATTAAACTATAGTTTTTAATCAAGTGTGATTTACAATGAATCGAGTTCTTTTCCGAGAGGACGTTATACCAGCTGTGGTTTCACGTTGACACCTGGGACTTATCTAGATAATTATTTACTTATATTTTATTTACTTATTTAATATTGATTATAATTATTATATATGATTATTATTGATTTTAATAAAAAAAATCTTAAAAATATTAGGGAAAAAAGTTTTAAAATTTAAAAAGTATCCATTTTTTTTTTTTTATTTAGATAAAAGTAATTTAGTAATTTATCTTTATTATTATTATCTAGATAAATTCTTCCAGTACATCTTTTATCTTTATCTAGATACATTTTTAGTTATCTAATCCCCACACTGCACCTGACCTCCTACACTATATGGCCCCATATTTGAATAACCTGCAAACATTCGCCGTTAAATAGAGAAGAACTTGATCTTTAAATTATTAATTTAAAAACACATTATTTGTTTATTTTAATTTTTAATTTAATTATAAACAAAATTAACTCGAATTATCAAAACTATAAGACATTTTATAAACGTATAAGCTTTTGACTTTTCGATAAATCATTATATGTTATCATTATAAAAGTATTGTATGATAACATTATAAAAGTATTTTAAATTCAAAAACAGATGCAACTTATTTAAGGGACTGGAATATACATTTTCTATCTCTACAGTTTATCACACATTAACACATTATACATTTTGACGTTATCCTACATTTCTGTATACTCTCTTAACGTATAACGTCGTATCGTCATCGTATTAACGTCCCGTAACTGAATCGTATACTGAACGATATATATTGGTGCGATAATGATTCTAAAAACAGATTTGAATTCACCGTGAAGTTTACTCTGTAAACAAAAAAACCTATAGAATTTACTCGTCACGGAAGTAACAAATTGGCTTGCCTTAACTTTGGTTAATATTTAGACTTTCATATACATATATAGTACATATAGGCACTAAAATAACGGGACTAATATTATTTAAATACGTATTTTCAAATGCTCTTTACTCGACAATACCGTATAGGTAGTTTGAAAAATCATTAAAAGTGATACGACAATATTATACGTTGGACTATGTACGTGAACGATGCATGACCGATTGAGTTTGTCGGCAGACAACGTCCGCAACCGTCCATTTTTTTTTCACTTTTTTTCTCTCGCGCGATCACGATGTGATTTTATTTTTATATTATTGTTAGTACTCGGAAATAAAATCAATTATTCGTGTAATACTGCACGGGTATAATATAACACTGCTATATAAACCGCTATACATCAAACGAATAATATTAATATAATATATACGAGCGTCTGGTTGAATTCGTCGTCTCTTTTTCTACGGGTAATATGCCTATTATTGGTTTATATACATTATACATATAGGTAGAGCTCGCGGTCGGTCTTAATTACGTAGTCGTCTCAGCGGTCTGAAAGTCGAGTGATAAATGACTGGGTAGATGTATATACGGCGGCGGCGGTTATAGAACGATGGGAAACACGGTGAAAAAGAAGGAAAAAAACCGGCGTAGTTTTTGTACCGCGACTCGCAGTAATTGTTACGGTCCATACGCGTATAGTATATAATAATAATAATAATAATAATACGAAATACGCGCCGCTCCGTTCACGGGCTCGTCGTGGACAACGGCATGACATAAGTAAATAGGTATGTCAATTAGATAAAACGGCGCAGAAAATAGGCGTGTTTTGGCAATGCAATTTTAAGCAACCTGGTTGCTCGTTCAGCAAACAAATTGTTTTGGCAAGATTGTTCGATGCAATTGTTTGATAACTGAACGCATTTTGTGACAGCCAGGTTGCTGGAATCAGCAACCATTTAAAATCTTCGCTAACTGAATTCGGTTACTTACAATCTCACTGATAAGGATTATAATCATGATTCTAGTATTATTTTTATTTACAAATTAGAAGATGTAGGTACCAAGTTGTCAATTTTTGAAATGGATTATATGTATGACATAATTGTACAATTACATTGCAAAAGACAAGAGCAATTTCTCGGTCGTTATTCATATTTAATATTTCAAATTATATAATCGTTATCAGTTTATCACTAAACCAATATCATAAAATTTATGGCCATAGAATTATAAAACTAGTAAACTGTAGTAAACAGTAAACACTATGTTATGATGATATAGCAACCAAGTAACAATTTGAACAAACAATATTAGCAATTAGGTTGCTCAAAATTGCATCGCCAAAACACACCTAATGTTCCCCAGACACAGAATAAACGACAAAATTCATGGAAAAATTATTTCCGGCTAAATTTAAAATTATTGTTATATTGTTACGAATTAAAATATCTATTAATAAAACACTTGCATTTTGTTCATTTTGCTTATTGGAGACGTGTTTCACCACCTTTGTACATATATTATTACGGTTAGATATTTTTGTTATCGTTTATTCCATGTCTGGGGAACGTGCGCAGCCATAGCGAAAATGGAATTTTATAGCCGACATGGCTATTTACTTACGCTATGGACAACGGCGTCCGCGACGAGCGCGGTGGGGGTGGCCGCGGGATCGCGTAGCGTAAATAGTAAAAACGCGTGTGCTTGGGACGACGACGACGACGACGAAAACCGGGCGGGCGGCGGCGGCGGAAATACGTCGAGCTCTGGTGCACGCCGGGCGGGGTGGAAATATATATATATATATAATAATATTACACAAGGACCGCCGGCGAGGCACGCACCGTCGTCGTCGTCGTCGTCGTCGCGATAGTATTTGGTACGGCCGTGCGGCGTCGCGGTCGGTGGCGGCGATCATGCGCCCGTGTGCCCGCGTATTGATTCGTTTCGCACCGGTGTGAAAACACCCTGGGTCCGTTCGTCCCCGTTCGTCCATCTCGTCCCGTCCACCGCGTTCGACTTCTTTAATAATAAAAGTCTCCTTATGTACGCCGCCAGCCACTTCGTATTTTACGCGAATGCGCTCATGAATGGTTGTATATAGATATACGTGTACGCCCTGCGCGCCGCCACGCGACCGGCCGGCGGGCGGGTACGCGACGACGCGGCGAGCGAGGGGTATACACGCGCGCCCGCGCACACACGTCGCCGCGCGTACGGCGTACGTGCATGTATAGGGTGTACACTGTACGGTGTACGGTGGTATTATCCCTTCTTACCTTCCTGGTCGCGGCCCCTCGCCCTCCCGCAGTTATGTATTTTACGCGACGCGGCGCGACCCGCGTTACCCGGGCCAAAGCGACTCGGCGGCGGCACTAGAGTGCAAAAATCAAATTGGGGGAACGAAACGGACGACCGCCGCGGCCGTATGGCTCGTGCACGCGGTATATATGGCGTATGCACGTATACCGAAAAACGGTATAATCCCCAGGGTAAGCGGTATACGTAGGTAGAAACAGCGCCGGATAGGGAAGCCTGCACGGGACCACCGAGTTTTAGGATTTATACCGACCCGACGAGCGTTTTCGACTCTTTTTAAAAATATTTTAATGAACTATGTACTGTACCGGATATTAAGAGGACGTGATACCCATATTATTTATTGTCTCCGTCTAACCTGCGACTGATAACAGTACAAATGCAAAACGTAAATTTCGTATATTAACAGTTGATTAGACGCAGACAACGAATACGGATAACACGTCCTTTTAAGAGCTTTCCTAATTTCACTTTAGGCTCTTATATATATTTGGCCACACATTACTTAATCGGCCCAAAAATCGCATGGCCCATCGAGATATTTCTCAATAGCTCGTCTAACCAATCCGGCCCTGGGTAGAAAATATTTTCGGTTAGGGAAACGATAATCATTAACGTAATATTTATTTTGTTATTCACGCCAATCGGCAATTATGAATATGGTTAAAAAAATAATGAACAATCGATTAGTTTATAAATGAAATAAATATGGACATTGACATAATATAGAAGATTTTAAATAATATATATGATAGCTATTGTAGATTAATGTACAAACAAATAAAGATATTATATAATATTGTTAAAAGATTAAATTGATAATGTGGAACGTGGCCTGAGAAAATAAACGTCATCTGCAGCTCTAAACATTAGAATTGGCATTGATTTTTAAAGGAATGATTTGGGATTCTAAAAGGTATGGCAGCAAGAAGATCGGGAACATATCAAGTAAACGAGTGAACCGTTTAGTAAAGCAGATAAGAAATCTAAGTCTTTGTTATCACGGCAGGAGACTAACTTTGGAATATTTAGGACCTGTCTTATGTTGGAATAATTATGGGGCGCATGATGAATATTATTATGATCGTATTGTACATTATATCGTATAGAAAAGAGCAATATTTGTCATTTTTATATAATATTTAATAATAATGAAACAATATTAATTCGAACGAAAAACTAAGGAATCGAAATAGGTTTGAAACCTAGAAAACAGTTTTTAAACCCATCGCCCGAAAATATTTTATTTAAAATTTGTCGAAGTTTTAAATGTTGAACAGTATATTATATGAATCGATAAATTGCGGTGAAAGTAAATTACTGAAATGGCATTAAAATGTAATATTGTTTAATTTAATTTGAATTGTTTAAATCCGAAAAATAAATCATTATTATTGTAAAAAATATATTAATATATTATAACACAATAAAACGATTCGGGAGCGGAGTTTCAGTAATGTAATTAATAATGGAATTAAAAAAAATATATATAACCATGACAAATAATTATTTTATTTTATTTCCCGTACATTTATAAGATATTTCTGTTATAAAATATAGATTTTCTTTACATTTAAGGAAACTACTAGTAAAATCGACAAATTACCAATTATATAACCAATTTGCTATCAAAAACACTAAAACATATACATATACTCGACTAGTGGAAAAGTTACTCACAGGAAAAAAATAAACATCATTGTAAAATCAATAGATCTCTTGCCCCCGCTAAGAATCTAAAACATTATGAATTTGAAATAAAAAGTAAACCAAAAAAAAATTGCTGTCGTTTTCAAATTCCCAAAATTTTTTATTTGTATTGTAACTCAAATATCCGCAAAAAATTGAAATATTATTTTAAAACGAAACCACAAATTTTTTAACCCGTTTTGACTACAAAGTTTATTAATTTCGAAAAATTATACATATACACATTTTTGTATGTACTTTACCGTAATTAAAAATGTCTTCAAAATTTTATTATTTTTATAATATCTTTGTTTTCATACATAAATACATATTATGTTATGTCACCGGCAATATTTCCAATGACGGTATAAATTATAGGTATAATATACAATTTTTGTATGTTCCTAATAATAAAAACATTTTCCTAGGATTCAGGAGGGAGGTTACACTGTTACCTATATATTATACATACATTACCATACACACAATATTATACATTTTCTATGGTTGAAAACCTCGTTGACCCTAACTACCTATAAACGATTTAGACTTATAATTTGTTTTTCAGAAAAAAGGATACTTTAAATCGGTGACACCCTCGAAAACGTGATGTAGTATAATCACGGTCACGCAATGTTTTTTAAAAAAGGTGGTTGCGTATTATATGGCGACATTGACAGAGGGTATAAAGTTAAAAAAACATACCGAAAACTCGCATTTAACGTATGGTTTAAAGACGCAGAAAAAAATTTGGACGTTTCTTACCCCACTTTTACATCAGGCGACTATTCAATTATGTATATCTATATAAATACATTTTTCGCATTTTAACTACTGCTGGTAGATTGTCTTCCACATTATGTTTATAATAACCATCTCTCCAAATTTTAGCATTTACAAAGCTTAAAAATTTTCAAAAATTTAAATATGCAATCCAAAATATGTGCAATTTTTCTATTTTTGGAAAAATAGAGTCGTAAAATCTGAATGTATTTTTATAAAACGTTTCTATATCTATTGGAAGTAATTCTCTATTCTTTATTCCCGTGAAAAATATTACCGTATTTTATCCGTTTGGAAAGGGGGTCTCCAACGAATTTTTGCTGTTTTGAATCTGTGGTCTCGGACTCGTCATCTATTCAATCGGGTTTTCCAACCACTTCAGCATTCTTTGTCAACTGCTCTTCAGGATTCTTACTTTAATCGTTTATTCGATAAAGAAGATACATTATATATCCATATAAATATATTCTTACATAAATTGTATATAAATGTACAAACATGAATATCAACCCTAATAATGAGTCTTTAGCGAAGTAGAATAGATTTGAGCGAAGTGAATAATGTATTGGTTTTACTAGGTATAAGTTTTTTATTTTTATTTTTATGTTGGTGCTCAAAAATTATATTAGACGGAGTGCTCCAATCATTACATGCTTCACCATTTTCCATTAGAATATTGCACCTATAGTTATGCAATCTACTTTAAAGAGTTAATTTTTCGATTTTCCCAATACTTATTTATAGCATAAGGAAAAACAACATTTTCATAATAACGGTAAAAACATGATTTCGATAAAATCGACTAGGTATAGTAATTTTTCTGCAAATCCATAAACAATGATGTTAGAAAAAGACTTGACTTTTTCACCAAAAACGTAAAAACATAAAACAATTTTTGACATTTTTGGCTAATTATAACAATTTTTAATTTTTGTCATAAAAAAAGACCATTTTTGGTTTTAAAACTTGAAAAATGTACGCAATGTTAAAAGTAGGTATACGTCATTCTAGCTATATTCAAAATATCCCAAATCGATAGACGTATAATTTATTTAATCCCATTTCAATTTTTTGACAATATGTACATATTTTAGTATGAAATATATTCGAATCTAGAATTTAAAGACTTGAAATTTTCATAGAAAGTGCATTTCAGAAACATATTTGAAGGGAGGGCGATAGAAGAAATCAACACTCCTTCCCCCCCAAAATCCAAATTATACAACAAAAAATTAAACAATGAATTAATTGTATTATATATATTTACATAAGAACCGTTATTAACTATTATAATTTCGTAAAGTAAACTGAATAAATACATTTCGGTAATGCATCTACAAGTAATTTACTGACATCACCTATTTGAATTAATTTTAATGACTTATTGCACAGTGCACTACCTATTTAACTTATAGTATCTTTGCTTCTATGATTTTAGATTTTGAGCGTATAGTGCAGTGAAAGCTATTGATTTTTACAATGATATTTATTTAATTTTTTCTATAATATAGACTATAATTATAGAAATAATGAAATTTAATTTTTTGGTGTAAGTTTAACTAATAAGAAATAATATGAGCTTAAAACTATGTATATCATTAATATCTATTGAATGTCTGAATATAATAGGTATTAGTTATTACGGACGGTAATACTCATGTTCCTAATAGGTATATATATATATGGTTTATATATATACACACCAAAGCTTCGTTCAGAATCGTTTTATCGAAAGAAATGATTTATCATTGCCTTCAAGTTCAATATATCCACCGCCAGCTCTGTATTCTACCCAACGAGCGATTCTACCCACCCACAGTTTGTGCAATTATTCTGAAATGATCTAAGCTCCGCCGAGTTCGGATCGATTTTTTCTATATCCGACGTATATAATATATACGCGGTGTCGGTGAACATTACACGGCCATTCGAATCCTCCACGTCATGGATTCGTTCGTCTACTGTTACATCGTATACGCTACTTCTGTTACATTGTCCCTGTATGTAAACGTGAGGTATTATATTATAATACATATTACGAGAACAGTATTGCACGCGAACCGGATGTGTATATACGATTACACATAGAGTAAAAATAAACAAAAATTAAATTAAAAAAAAGGGTGTGTGTCGCAAATATGTAGCGTTTAACGGGCCCAGAGAGAAACATGGCGAAATCGCGGGGAGGGACTCCATATATTATTATTATAACTGTATATTATGCGTTTGCTGAGGTAGGCCACTGAATGATAATGAACAAACACACGTGTGTTATATGTTATGCTAAAATTAGTGACGACTTCCGTTTTTGCAGTGGCCATTTGGTATTGTTATTATATACTATATAGGTACGCTGCCCATCATTAATATACGACCGCCGCCAGCAAACGATTAAATCCCTCGTTTGGAAGCGCGGGCACGCACCACAGACGCGGCCGACGCGCGACGTGCGTTATGTATTTGAAGAGCCTAAACATTTTATTTTTAAAAATATTTTGGTTTTTTTTTTGTTTGAGGAATTATTGGGACCAAGAGTTTAAAATCGACTTCTGTAAAAATATAATTAAATTATAAATCTATATGTACCTATATATAAAAGCCAAATACCACTCACTCACTGATCGCTGTATCTCAAAAACTACACAAAGTACGAACTTGAAATTTGGAACAGTGGTTTCTATAATGCTTTAAATGTGCAATAAGAAAGGATTTAAGAAAATGTTACGTTTAAGTGGATTGATTATCATGTTCATTGTCAATTCATATAATGTGCGGTGAGCCCCGGATATATCTGAGATTAATAGACTCAGAAACTACTGGACCGATTTTTACGCAGTATTTTGCAAAATGACCCTCGTTGCCAGGAACAGGTTTTTAGCTATTAAAATTTTCGATCCGACCAGTAGAGTTTAGATTTTATTTTTTATTTAATTCGAATCATTGATACAACAATCGCCTTTAAACAAAAAAAGAAATTGTTTCAGTTGCGTGGAAACAAGATTAAGTAGAAAATGAACACACAACTAAACTATTTTGTCAGGACCGACAAAACGCTTCCGTTATCAAACTAATGAATAAATCGAAATTTTTTTGAATTTGAATTAAATTAAAATTATTAAATTTTATTTGATAATATTACATTTCACACCTTAACCCCTCTCATACCGGTCAAAACTATTCACGGACGAAGCCGGATAATTCAGCTGGTAATATTATATACGTATATAATTTGTGTCCTATACGATTATATTGTTAAAAAAAAAATACTGTACAGGTCGGTATAGGGGAGTGGAAATAGGTATGTTTCGCTCGTCGGTTATTAAGATACTGGTGGGGTGGCTTTATGTTGGTAAACCGTTTCTTTGAAAACAATTCCGAGCGGTGTTTCGGTGTACATAATAATATTTAATATTTAATTGTAAATTATATAGCTAATTCAGAAAGAAAGAAAAAAATCAGTTACCATAACAACTGTTTATTTGTTATTTTTTTGTTTCTTCTGAGCTTATAAAATACTGTATATACTACATACGCCGCATCGTATTAAAAGTAGCTTTTCTTCAGGCTTAAGGAAACTACTGGAAAAATCTAAAAATGACATCTCCAAAGTAGACCAATTAAAACCAATTTTGTTAAAAATATATGAAAAATAAAAACAAAAATCTATCAATATACAATCATTTTGTCATTACTTTTGTAAACAACATAAATAGTATAACATTATATTTGTATAAAAAAACTGTCTGTCTAGATGTTAATTACTTAAATAAATAAATATAACTTTATTATATTGATTAAATAATTGTAATTTTCTTTTAAAAGTGCTACGTGACATAAAATACTATTTTTTTTACGAATTTTACTACTATGTGTATATAGTTATATACTGAGTATAATTATAATATTTAATAATAAAATATGCATGATAATATAATACATATGAGGTAAAAAGTCAAAATATAATTTTATAGACCTCTTTTTTTTGGAAACCTCTATATTATAGAATTTGGTTTTATATGTGTCAGTCCATTACCATTTTATAGGTATCTATATAAAAAAAAGTTCTGAATAATATTGTAATATTGGATGCTGTCGTTGTGTGTTGAACTTACATATTAAAGTCAGTCCAACATTCATTATACACATATAACTAAACATTACTACAACAAAATCCACCAGTCATCATTGTGTGATTAGATACACGTAGGTAAATGTGTATGTAATTATCTATTTTTGTCGTTTTTTTACTGACCATCTAAATGTAGTTATATCATTTTTGTTGTTGTGTTTTATAATAAAATTCCCGTTTTCCAAACAAAATAAATTATCTACTTACCAAAAAAAAAAAAAGTTTAACCGAATATTCAACAAATAATTATTCATGTTAGGTACAGCGGTTATATATTATATACGAATGCGCATTGTGAAATTTTCTGTATTTTTAATTAAAATATTTCTAAGGAACCGTGAATGTCACGAAATTATTTTTATAACCGGCCGAGGTCTTAATAAATATACAACAACATGAATCATTATACATTATATATATTATCATATACTTACGATGTGAACTCATTAGTATAATATTGGGGGGTTTCAATAGGTTTAAATAGGTTAAATTGGTTAAAAGTCGATTATTACAAAAAAATTGCCGCTATTATATAATATATATTATATTATTTTAGATTTGCAGTTTGAACGCAATAGTTGCGCTCGACAAAAAATGATTATAAGTGAAGCTTTATCGCATTTTGTATCATAATAATCAACCCTCACTATTTTTATATTAACCCTCGCAGTTAGATTAAGCCGATTTTTTTACTATGGTAAAAAGTACACAGCCATACGACACCATCTGTCTGTTATTACGTAAGTACATCATTGTATGCAAAGTATGCGAAACGATAACGTTTATTGTTTGAATGTTTGATCAAATGATTTAAAACCGACGACGAATGATAACAATACGAGTAGGTATATAGTAATAAATAAAGGTGTTTCGCAGGATTGAATTATACAATTTCCTATCTGTAAATATATTTCTTTTAAATACAGTGGAAATAAAACCAAAAAAATGTGTTGAACAATTATTCAAAAAAGTATTGTACTCAAGACCCCGCGGTTATTATTTTTATTTCAAAAGGAATATTTAACAAACATTGCAGAGTACGTTTACGTAAAAATATAATACTTTTAGTAAATAATAAATATTATGCGGTATATATAATATAATGTATTATACACAATACTATTATATGTTATATACAGCCTTATGGTTTTCAAATATTTAACAGCACAATAGGTAGATCTCTAGGTTAGTATTTGAATATTGAAAGAAAACAATAATCAAGGTACGGCGCATGTACACGAGTACCTATATATAATATGTGTATTTGGAGACGGGTTTTAATATTTATTATAATGTATGCTATGAAGAATTAAGCCAGAGGGTTTGAATGAGGTCTGTTGGTCGCTTATACCAAAATAATAATAATATAATATGGTCTGCGGACGTAAGATTTAAATTTATTGATATTGTTCACCGCGTGTCGTAACGAATGCATTTTTCATTAATAAACACCAGAAAAAAATGTGTTCATTTCTATATTATAATATATATATACCTATATTGTAATACGTTTGTACACGTTGAACGAAATTACCACCAAGGGAAGTCATTTCATTTTAATCATATCAGCCGCGGACAAACATAACGTAATACTGTTAATTTTCTCTACGTTTGACATCTTATTTTATTATTATCGTATTATATAGCATCGAGTGGGTCCGTGGGTCACGAAAACTGCCGTATAAATTATATATTCCCACGTCAATTATTCCTCTACGGTAACTATATTATAATTCTTATATGATCACAAGCCTTCCTAGGTACCTATATATGTATATTGTACAAAGTGTATGTGTCCGTACGTAGCAGAATGTCTTTGAGATTCAACTTGAGGTATCATTTTGTTCGACAAATTATAGTATTTAAAAGTAGTCATTCGTATTTTATTAAAGGTGGATACGGTGAGAGGTACTGTAGAAGTTTATTTTAGAAAATCTAAAACATATATATAGTAGTATGCGCCACACACTAATAATTTCGACATGTCGTGATAGTATCTTCAACATAACTTTATGGGATTAATTTAAAAAAATTTTTTTTTTTTTAATGAACAATTATAAAAAGAAAAATAAATAATACTCAAGATGTAAATAGGTTAAATAAAAGTAGATATAGAATTATTTGTCCGTGTATGATATTCAATTATAGCTAATTCCTTGCATCACATAAATCCTGAAGCCTGCAAAAAATAAAATTGAAACGATGCACTTGTTCGTGGAGTAGGCAATATAAAAAAAATTTACATTTAGATATAACAGTCTGACGAAAAAAAAAAATACAAACGAATTGAGTTCATATTGTTTTGATGATTTTTGATGAAACAACTAGGTAACAAAATTCAAATCTGATTCCAAAAAAACTAGTCGAGATCGTGGAAAACGTAATTTGAGTACTATATTTTATATTTACCAGTATTATTTATTGTTATTAGATATATATGTTAAAAACTATATGTAAATATTCTAATACTTAGTTTTAGTTAAAGTTCATAATTTATTTTGTTAATAATGAATGAGACATGTTGACACAATTAAAAAATGTTTATTTATGTGGGTTGAAAACTATATAACTTCATAATTCCCACTCAACTTGATTAAATTTATAAAATATTCAAGTAAATGTTATCAAAATATTCTATTGGTATACAAAATTACTAAGTATCATTCATAGAATTAAAAAAATATTACATAGTTAATATTATTTTAGTGTTAATTAATTAATATCAGATAAAAAAAAAATTTTGATTTTTACTACTGAAAAGTTTTATACATTTGGATTTTTATTATTGTGTCAACCTTCTTTCAGTTTGTATTTTTTCGGCATTTATATTTTAGTTTAAAAATGTACGTATGATTTGTCATCAATAATGTACATTCGATAGAACGAGCAAAGAGCGTATATTATTTTTCTTTCCACCCTAACTATTACGCCCTATTCGGTCCTCACAAAATCAGGGGTGGCTCTCTTTGTAGTCTCCTCCCACGGTGAATCATTCTTTCTATAATACTTATACTTTTATCCCGGACGACAAAATAACGTGAACGCAGAAAAATAGAATATTTTTCTCGATATAAACGTATATGTATACATACAACATACACATAAGTAATACACACACAACATATACATAAACAATATACAATCAACACAAATTCATGTAAACTGTAAAAATTCCCTTGTGTCTATAAAGACATAATATAGTGCATACGTTATGTGGAATACATTTCTGTTATATGTATATCATATGCGTTCATATTCAAATATCAAATAAACATAATCGTTTATATTATTTCAAGTGTAAAACAATAACTATATAGTTACCTACGATTAATTCGAACTTCTAAGACATATATATATGTTTGGTTTAATTGAAAATTACATAACGTAAATTGATAGAAGGAACATCAAACGTATTAAATGCATTACCTACGTCTCGTTTCCCTCTTAATAAGCTATCTACTATATTTGCATATCTATTTTCATAGTATTATACAACCATTTATAGAAATAATGTTGTGGTCTAAACAGCAATAAATTATGTACCCGTTTAAGAGTATTTGAATAATCAGGTATATTGTATTCGATCTAACGTTTAAAAATAATCGGATCATAATTTGTATAATAGGTGAGTATTGTACATACCTAATACCTATATAGTATATAGTGTATAGATACCAACAAGTATAATTTTTTATACATATATAATAATTTACACATTTAGACTTAAATAGCTGTTTAATAATAAATAATAATAGTTATAATACAATTTTCTTGACATTGTTTGCAGAAAACACTAAGCATAAAGAAAATGTCAGCGCGGTTATTCTTAAGGGGTTTGGTATAGGCAATTTTCATGAAATTTTATAAAAAAATAAAAATCTAACAATTTAAAAACAGTCCAGTATCCTTATTACTTTTTATTTTTGTGTAATCACGACATTCGTTTAAAAATAAATTTACGAAAAATAAACAAAAAGGCTTTTTTTAAATAGTTTTAGAGTTAAAACACCTATTATAAAATATTTAAAAGCTAACATTTTGAATACGATTTCATAAGTTTTTTTTATCATTCTCTTATTCTATAGTACAATATTGAATGTACAAAAATCCTTTATTTCGTATTTAAATTGTTGGAACTTCTTTGTTAATTAATATTTTGCAAAATCTCTATAAAATCGTTTTTAAAATATTGATTTCTATAAATTTGAATATAGGTATTAGAACTCTAGAGGAGGTTATTCCATTTGTTTTTCGTAATCATGATTTTACTATTGAAAATCACTGATGTGGTGTGGTCATAGATATATAATAATAATACTAGATAGCCGTCTTTGCCATAATCACCTTAAAATTAGTTGAAGCCAGCCGCCATATGCAATGTAGGCAAAATCGGTAAACAAACGTTATCAATATTAGTTTTTAT
>JAIPRL010006368.1:0-27694 GCA_025469235.1 Pemphigus obesinymphae
AGAATTTATCGATTTGTATAAATCGTATCCATGTCTATGGCAAATAAAATCGAAAGAGTACCATGATCGACAACTGCGGGAAACAGCTTACAAAGTTTTGATAGAAAAATTAAAGGAATCGGAACCAAAAGCAAATAAAGATATAGTGTTAAAGAAAATAAACAATTTAAGAAGCAGCGTCCGAAAAGAAAAGAAAAAATATGAATCTTCTCTCAAGTCAGGGGCTTCTGCTGATGATGTTTATATAAAAAAAACAACAATTGAATTAAATTAAAAAATAGACGGTGTTTAGACTTAAAATCAACGTTTATGATGGACGTACTGTGATGGACTGTTTTTTACCGGGCAGTTTTTACCGGAGCGTGTGTGGAGTCGTGTCGTTATCGTCGGAACTCGGGTAAAACTGTGCAGGTAGAACTGTGCAGTCCGGCTTCTCCGGCAAACCGGAACGTGTGTGGCTAGCTAGTAGGTACCTACCAAATCGATTTGTTCATGTTTTTTTTTCAATTATGTGTTCTATTACTCCGGTTTTTGACAATTTATACGTAGTAAAAATGCATTTGGAAAAGAAAACAATTTTCAAAGTTTTTTGTTTATACTAACTCAAAAAGTAAGTACGAACAGTCAATTTTGAAAATACCATAAAAAGCATAACAAAATACGATATGAAAAAAAAAAATAGTTTCGGTACTAAACTGGATTTATTTCTAATATTCTATCATAGAATATTCTATTTTACCACGTTTTTACTAGACGACAAGTACTGTTTTTCAATTATTAAAATTTAAAATGTGTCTACAACTCGTGAAGGAAGGCTGTATAGGTACCTACCTATTGTTCTTGCATTCGATATTTAGATCTACATTAATCGAACTTTATTATAAAAAAAAAATAAAATAAAATGGCGGATTTTGGACTAGTAGGTACTGTTCTTCCACTCATCAATTTAACTGTAAAGAAAATCTATGTCCGTTTGTCCGTCTGATCATAGTTACAAGTTTGTTTTGGTTATCAGGGAGATAGATATTATTTGTTTTGTTTTATATTTTTACTATTTTTACTTTTTAGATTTAAAATACATTTAGAAACTGGGATTTTAGCATGTTTGCAGAGTGGGCTTTCCTGACATGTTTATAAGTGTAGGTACCTATTTCATATATTTTGAAAAGACTTGAGTCTATGTTAAATAATGTAGTTAATAATTTATAGCTACATCGAAAACAGATTGATAATGAATGATTATATGACATTATTCATGATTTTAGATTTGAAAGCAAAAACTAAACATTGCTTTCATAAAATGTTTTGAATGTTCGATATAATTCGACTATATAATATGTAAGTATAAAAAATACATAATACATACATACAAATACATACCTAATATACAGGTATACAGGTACCTATTATTATCTGATCTACAAAAAATGTCTGTTATTTTTGACAGTTTTCCTTTACACTTAACTCCTTTACAAAAATACATGGAAAATCGATAAATGAAATTTTTAAAGTACCAACTAGAATAAAATTCCTATTAAAAATTTGATGATTTAGTTTCAACATAATATGTATATATAATAATCTAGTCAATTACTCGAGGCAGTGACATATATATTATATATTTTCGTTCTTATCTGGGAAGTCTACATTATATTGAAAAAAATTCAATATGATAATTACTTATTAGCAAGATGAATAATATAACCATGTTAATTGACAATAAGTGTGTCGATTGAAAGTGATATACCTACATAATTTATTTTAAATACATTTCATGAAATTAAAAATAAGATGTTTTTAAAAATCCTATTTATAATAATGTACTATGAAATCTTATTTTGGCTCTAGCCGCTCTAGGGCGAGATGTTCTCTCGTAAATAGGTACCCCATTGGTCCAAGGTAATATTTCCTATTAAAATAATATATAGTTATAGGTAATTAATGTTGTAAAAGAATACACTAAGGCAATTTCCACTGGAAGGTAATTTATTTCGAGTAATTTGATTATTTATATAGTCAAAAGTAAAATATACTCATGTGGCATTTTTGCACTATTGGGTAAAAAACTCAACAACTTATAAACAATTTGTATTAGGTGTATAATTTCTTTTGGAAAGTTACGTTAAACAATGACTTAATTGTGAACAAACCGGCAGTTCAACCGATAATGATGATTTAAAATGGTTTTATGTTACCTATTTTAATAATTCAATAATATTATGGAAAATGTTATGACACTACAGATATAAATGCGATAAAGAATAATATAAATGTAGGTATATTATTGTATGGAATCATACAGTTCCTACACCGCACACCACAGGACATAGTTTATCTGATCTGGTACCAATTGTCGGTCTCACGCGACTATGGCTAAATTAAAGGAGCACCCGACACAAATAAAATTTATTTTCAAATTATTATTGAATGTTAAATTATTGTAGTCAGACCTATAAAAAACGATTTAGTGAAAATCTAATAAAAAAAAAACATTTTAGGAGATATTAAGACATTTAGAATAGCCGCGCACCTATCAAAAAATTATATTTTTGATGTTTGATATATTTATGAACGTGTAAGTTCTTGCGCTAAAGACGGTACAAGAATCATAATTTGAATACAGTGTTTAGGTTTTTTTTTTAAGTACGAGTATTAAAATGATTAAAAGAATTTTTATTTTTATTAAACACCCACCGTTATTTTGACACACCGGTAGCGGCGATTAGACGTACAGTTCTGCGTTTTATCTTATATAATTCTGTTTATTTTTATAAATATAATTTCGTACATTGTGTTTGGGGAGAAGCACATTAGCACATTAGTAGATAATTATAATTAGTAGAGATAGGATTTTGATGATTTTGCATTTTTTTCTACAAGTGCTATACAATGCTAATTAAGCTATTTATTATTTATTTATTTATATAATAACAAATTACTTGTTTCATTATAATATAACGATTTAGAATATGGAATTTTTTTTTTGCATTTTTAAAAATGTTTGTCTAAAATGCATTTTTATTTTTTAAAGTCATTTTTACATATTATTATATTACGTTAAATTTGTACATTTAAACTCATTTTTATTTATTTTAAGCTTTTTTTTTTATACCGTCTGTATAGTCATATATACGTATATACATAACCCAGATTTATATCTGATAAGTTCAATTACCTACTCCACTGATATTGAAAATGTTAATATAATTTATTACTGGTTCTCGTATGATAAAATAAAGATTATCGAACGAACCCAATACCGCATAGTAAGATAGTATTAGTAATGAATACGACACTGGCGTGAAAATGTCGCTGTAATGTATACTGAACAAATAATATTAATACAGTGGCATCATTTCAGGTTTTATTAGACGGGGGGAAAATTTTGACCTGTCCCTTTACAAATAAAAATTTTTTTATCCCACCCATAGTTTTTGCTAATTACCTTATTCGTGTTGATCATGAGTCAGCTAGTTGGTCACTAGACACAAGTTCTATTTCTCATTTATTTATGTACATATTATATAATGTATATTTTTAATATGTTAATTTTGATTTTTAACATTTCGTAACAGAGTCGTTAGTCAAAGTCCCCTGTACTTACCTATCTTTTATATATTTTTCCTAATACCATCTCCATAAATAACATCTAATCATCTAGAACTAGGAATTTAAGTTACTATAATATGGTATATACCGACTACTATATCTTCTTATTTATTATTATTACACAATTTACTACTCATAATATTATATGTAATGGTGTATTGGAGGGTATACGAGGGTAAACGGCGTATAACCAATACGCGATTTTTATCCATGGCGTATAGCTTATGGAAATTGATGGTACGTGGGATTTAAGGTTTACCTTAACTTTATACGACAAATATAAATAGGTAACTGTTTATAATAATTATTATAAAATATACGAAAAAAATAATTTTTTGACAATTTAAAATTAACCTTATTAAAATATCAACTAAAACAAATTTCCTATCAGAAAAATGTTTACCCAATCCTACATGACTCGGTCTCATTCAAAAAGTGTACCTATACAATATACGTGCACAAAAAAACCATACTGCCAAATTATATGAAAATTACCGAAATACGATTCTGTTAAATTGTAAAATTGTTTTAAAAAGTTTTGATATTTATAAAAATTTCATTTTATTTTTGGTACGTTTTCATTATACATAAGAAAACTACTGGAAAAATTAAAAATAACCTCTTTAAACGACTAACTAGAATGAATTTTCCATCAAATAACCTCTTTATCCTAAAATGCTTAGGTACTCGGTTCCTTTTATCCAAAAAGAAAAAAAAAATTAATTGGAAAATTAAGTTTCATTGCTTGGCTTAGAATATAAAAATGTTATGAAAGAAAATCTAAAAATAAAAATTGGAAGTTTGAAATGTAGATTGAATGATTTTCTTGCGAACCGAGAAAAATTTTTTTGGGGTCCTAAATTGTGTATATTCACGAATATTTTTACCAATACATCACTGATTATATGTTATATTAATTATGAATTATTAATCAAAATAACATTTAGCATTTTGACGCCCGGCCCGGGCGTCTCAAAATAATAATATATTCAAACCGATGCCGAGCTTTAATTAAAAACCCAGTCCGGCCTGAAAATTTTTCCATTTTGAAAAATAAAGTTCAACCCGAAGCTGAGAAATATTTTTCAAGCCAAAAACACAAACGGTCTGTAGTACCTATACTATAAATACTATTAACCTGCAAGGATCAAATTTTTCGATCCAGTCCGAACCAATGGTTTTTTTCTTATGCACGGCCCGGCCTGAAAATACATTTCCATCAAGTCCAGTCTAAAATCAGTATGTACCGATGCAATTGAGGGCAAGTTCGGCTCGGCTAGGCTACCTTTAAATTATACATTTATTATAACTGTTTTACGGGAAGATAAAGCCGACTAGCCGATATTCCCAACGATCGACCCAGTAAGTCTAAAAATTAGGCGGGGGAAAATGTCCTCTTTGCCATCTCCCAAATGACGCCACTGTATTAGTATTATAAACTTTTAATTTTAAAAATGGCTAAAATAAAGTCAACTGTAAGAATCCGATTCTGGAAACTTCTGGAATATTATTATCAGAATCTATTAAAAAAAATAAAACAAATTAAGACTACATTACACCTTGTTCCTAATACAATCGGAGAAATAATATCAAACAAATTGCAAAATGTTTTGAGGAAAAATAATGTTTTCAAAATATTAAAAAATATTTCTGCTATTCTGGACGATGAAGAGAAAACAAGTAGAAATGATATCCCAGAATATCTAAATTTAAATGATTCATTTCAAATTTACCTCATATTACTTCTGTGGACTTTTTTTCATATAAAAACATTATCAGACCACCGTCATCGCCTCTTCTTTGAAAACCTTAAGAATTATTTAATTGTGCAATGCAATAATATGTGTACAGGTAACAGATATGAAAATAATATCAACTATTTTTCAATTAATTGTATTATATAATAATCTTGTTGATTTTTCAAAATAATAATACCAGAAATCGGATACACGTATCTCAAATAATTGGCGTACATGGAAACTCAAATTTGAATAGATTTTTTTTATTTACTACTTTAAAACAAATTTCTACCTCAGTTTATTTATTAATAATAATTATTTAAAAATTAAAAATAATTTCGCTCATATAATTTTTTGTGTTAATTTTTAATTTTTTGGGGCATATTTTAAATTAATTTTTTTGAGTTTTTGGTTATTTTTGAATTTTTTTAAGTACATTTTTGAGTGTATTTTAGATCATTAAAATCCTATCTTTAGTAATAAGTAAAGGTAAACGGAAAACTCCCCCCCCCCCGTATGAATTTGTGGTAGAATAAAATTCCCCCCCCCCAAAAAAAAAATTAAACAATATAATGTGATGCAAATAAAAACAAACCTAAATACACTTCAATACTTGACCAAAAGACTATTGTCGCGATGCGACAAACAATATAAAAATGATATATATATATATATATAATACTAAAATGTGATATTAATATTTATTTTTTATTAATAATAAATATTACATGGCATCAGGCTTGTATTTTCTTTCAATTTTATATAAGACACATGTGTTCATATTTTTCAGTATAACTATGAAATGTTATTTTTTTCTTCGTCACAAAACCCCTTTTAATCTTTAGACAATAATATAGTTAGAACCCTAATAAAATTAATAATAATGCGGAGGGGTCAAAGGTATAGAAGTGGTAATTAAAAAAAATCATCTACTCGTATTCATATTAATATTATGCTTCACCATCGTTTTCATTCATTTTTATTTTATTTATCTCCAGTGGCGTATTTATAATTTCATTGCCCCAGGTGTACAACAAAATTTTGGTGCCCTCAAAATACACATCTTTGAAATGTAAATAAGCAAAAAAAAGTCAAAAATTATTTTCAACCCAAATTTAATACTATATTTTTTTACAAACAACAATGTAACAATATTATTTAAAAACTCTTTAAAATTTGCTGCCCCAAAAACGTGATCCCCGGGGCAATTGTCCCCCCTTAGCTTCTTCCCTAAAATCTAAATACGCCACTGACACTGTCACACTGATTGAATAATATTGTTATCGTCGTGTTTTATAATAGAATACGTCGTTGCGTACATAGATAATTATTATTACATATATATATATTATTAATAATTATTATATTATTATTAGATTATTATCTATGGTTGTGTGTTTTGTAAAACCGGATTGTGTCGTGTCACGATAAGCAACTACAAGCGATAAGCAGCAGTTACAGAGACGTGTTTAACGAAAATTATAGGATTTAAAATATAAAAAAAAAAAATACTATATTAAAATTCTGGTTCCACTATCGTCTTCAGTGCAAAAAAACACATTAAATATTCACAATAAAATCTCGAAAATACTATTCAAACTTTAAAGGTAGGTAAAATATTGTGTAATACTTTTACAAGTGCAAGATAGGAAATTACGGAGAGCTTGGAATAGTGACGTCATACGATTTTTTTCAATATTTTTCATAACTCATTGCATAATGTGAGTAAAAACGTGACCCTTATACAATTTTTTTAGAATTGAACATTTTGTTTAACATCTTGTTTTGTGCACCTTAAAGTGTAGATATATTGAAAAATTATAAATTGTAATTTATGATTCGTCATAAATTATAAATTGTACGAAATCGTCAAAGTAATGAAGCAGTTCAGAATAGCTTCTTCTTAATATAATAATAGTAATAATAAAATAAAATTAATAATAACTTATAATTTTTCAAAATTACCCTTACCTATATAAAAGTTTGTACAAAATTAATTATTTTAAGGTTTATCTTAATTTTACAAAAAAAAAGTGTTAATGTTTAAAAAAATATTAAAATATCTTTTTTATATTGAATTTTATGTTCTATAATAATATTTTTATATACATCTTTTATAATCTTGATATACCTGTATTTAAGAGAATACAGGTAAAAAACTAAAACCCGAATAGAATTTTTACTAAATCATTAACTTCGATAGGTTTTTATTAATTTTACGGAAAACAATCAACTTTACAATAAGTTGATAAGGGACCCTTTTTTTTTTATTAAATATTTAATTATACGCATGGTTATCTATTGTAGTTATACAATAATAGTTCTGTACGTTTATATTGTAAATTTAAAAGTAAAGAGAGGACATGTAAAAAATTTAAATTTACCGTTTTTTATAAAAATATTACCGCTTTTTGGTATAAAATTTAGAGTACTCGTAATCAAATATTTAAGTAAAAAATAAGGACCACCCTAGTACCTAAATATATATTATATATTATAATAATCATATTATTATTATTATAATATTATATATTATAACGGTTTTACCCTGATATGTTATATGAAGCCGGTCTCCTCTACTAACATAAAAAAACACTATAAATTATAATAAATATAAACCATTTTTTATTATAATTATTATTATCTGATAATATACAATAATTTAAGCTTGTGTCTGATTTATAGTTTTATAAGATTATTCACATGTCTTGAGGTAAATCTAAATCCTGTTTGAGATAGGGAATTGAGTCCATCATTTTTAAGTAACTCTAATACAGAAAATGTACCATCATCACATTTTGGTATATCACGGTGTGTATTTAGAATCAAAGATACTAAAGGTTCGATGTCACTTTTATCTGGAGCCTATAATTATTAACCACATTTTTTTGGTTAAAAAAACATTGCATTGAAATAAAATCATAACTTACCAAATAGTTTTTGAGGCAAACTAGTAATGTCTTATATAATGTTTCCATAGGTAAGTTAATAGAATGCTTTTCATACAAATTGTTATCATATTGATCGAGCATAATATTTTGATCCGTTACTAAGCTGATAGCTTTTAGTAAACCCATAATTGAGATGTTATCTTTACAGAAAGCGAGTAACATTAATAAGTAATCAAATTTTCCATTAATAGAAAATATTCTAAATATCAAATTTTTAATTCTCATAAATCGTAAACAAATTGATGGGTTTGGTGGTAAAGATTGCTGATACCATAATATGACAGAATCATAATCAATTTTATTTAAGGTACCTGAAAATGAAGAAATTAATTTATGTCTAAACTAATCAATATTTTGCTATACCTTCAATAAAATCATTTGTTTGAGAATTTTTTATATTTTTTCCTTCTAATTTCATATATTGGTTTTTAAGATTTAATAAATCGTTAATGTCCGGATAAGGAAGTTCAAGGAAATATATTATAAAGTCAAACCAGTCAATATAATTTACAGTTAATCCGAACACATTACGTAGTACTTGAGTATCTATATTAAACCACCTATTAATCATTCATTCCCAGTTATTATCATACTAATATTATTTCGTTTTTAAATACAACTTACTGAATGTGAGGAAGATATTTTATGTAGTTCATTAACCAATTGGAAAATTCAACTAATGAAATACGTCTATTTGGACAAAATTTTAATAAATCAATTATAATCGGTTCTAAATCATCAATAGTTATAACATAATCATCTTTTTGTTCCAATAAGGGATATGGTTGCCGCGGAGAACTATTTGGATATAGAATGTTCTCAGAATTTAAATAAAAATAATCGTCAATAAGTATAATTTCATGACGAACAATTTGTTTTTCATTAATAGCAGTTTCAAATAAGTTACATATTTGTTCAATTCCAAAAAGTTCTTGATGCATACGATCTTCTATTTGTCGAATCATATTAAATTGGTATTGAATAAAAGAATTATCCATGTCCTGTTAATAAATTATTAACTATTTAGTTTAAAGTTTAAATATATCTCAATTAAATACTTGTTAAATATTTAAACATACGTATTTAAAATAATTTGGAATACTTTTAGAAAATAGTATTTAAAATAATTTGGAATACTTTTAGAAAACAGTGTTTAAAATATTTAAATCAAGAATGAAGTATTCGGGTGTCGGTTATATTTAATATATTTGGGTATTCAAACATCACAAATTAGTAAATAATTATATTATAGTATAGCCAGTATAGGTATTCATAACCGTTATTATTCGGATTAATATTAGTTAATGCGGGTGTTGACTGTTAAGTAAATATAATTTAATAAAGGGGCATTCGGTGCAAGTTTACAATATACATATAGTAGTTCAAACTTTAAACATTTAAGTAAATTTAATTTAAGTTTCAGTCCATTAATTTTTAATTTATCATAAAAATATAATTCCTATACATTAATAAAAATTGAAAAATACATACAAAATCTTATCTATAACTATTAATAATAATACTAATTAATTCTAGTTTTAATTACTTTTTAAATTTCAAAATTTATTCAGGTTTCTGGTTAATCCAATTTTTAAAAAAAATTTTAAATAAAAATATTTCAGGTTATAAATCAAAAAATAATCAAGGTAATGAGTTAAAATTTATATTAAATATTTACTATTGCACTATATTGATGTGATAATAATTTCAAAATTTTTTTCACGTGCGAATTTTGAAGTTTGTTATTTTTTCATATATTTAAAGTATACACTTTAATGGATAGGAATAGAATAGAAGTTTTTAGTTAAAGGTTTTCCTAATAGAAAATATATCTAGTTGGTACTTAAAGAAGTAATTTTTAGATTTTTCTTGCAATTTTCCTCAACATTTAAGAAAATTAACCGAAAATTAACCATTTAATTGAAAAATAATATTATACCAAAGTTTGCTCAAAATCGTTATATAAAATAATTATATATATATATATAGTTAGATAAAATAATAATATAAAATGCATTGAGAATAATCTTCCACCTGATAACTTACAAAATACGTGACACGACACAATAGTAGACATTAAGTTGGATTGATGCCTAGAAAAATATTTTCCGAACCTAAAACGTATCACATCTCCTACAGTAACTTCCTCTAAATATTTTATTCCAAAAATGAATTCGAAATAGGTACCAGGTCATATTCAAAAATTACACAATAACCCAAAAAATGATTAAAGATTGACATTCACAAGAAATCCAAAAACATATTATCAATTCCGATCTAACTCACACAATAGATTTTCTGAACAAATTGATAAATACAGATCCAACAAAACATTTTCAACGTTAAAACACTGTATATCTATAACTTTCTAGCAATTTATACAATATATTGTATATGATATAGCAGGAAATGAGTATCCGATCTCTAATTGATATATCTACAATCTACGAATATGGCCTTGAGGTAGTGATATCCTGGTATCCTTCGAGCTGGTATATCCTAATATAATGATATGAACGATAAAAGTAAAAAGCAACACAAACCGTTTAAAGCTACTAAACACGAAATTAACTAAAATATATCCTTTTCGGCGAAAACCATTAATAAAAGCCAAAATCGCATCTTCCATGGCTACTTCATATTAAAAACAATATAACTACACAAATTAATTCACCCACCAAATATAATAAGGAAGGACTTATTCTATAGAACTTAATGGTTTTTATAAAAAAAAAAAATAAATAATAACCTAAAACTGATAATACATGACTTCTCCCCTAAAATGATCTGCTTATAAGAGATTAATACAGTCAATTTAAAATAACAATATTATTAAATTCAAAAATGAAATCCTTAATACTTATATTTACTTATCTTAACCTTAATCTGCTATAAAATACGACAACATACTACATAATATCAAATATATTTTAATGTCAATATTATAATAGTAAATAACTTTGTGAAGTTGCATGTTGTAAAGGTAAAAGTCCTAGACCTAACAACAATAATAATACAAGAATCAAAGATACTTTGAATTATATTTGATTCAAAATATTCCTGGACCTCTCATATAAAATATCTGAAAAAGTTTTATTATAATTAAACTATTAGCTTATACTTCTTGTTATATGGTTATATTTTTATTATATATTATATAATCTATTAACAATATAACTTATATTATCGAAATTTGAATAGAACTTTTTTCTCCTGTTATCAGCTAACAAAAATGTAAGAATATGCAAGACAAAATACACAATATGGGAGCCAGGATAGCCACTGGAACATTCCATTCAAGTCCCATAAAAAGATTTCTCAACATTAGTGGATTAATTTCTATTCTGTGTTAATACCCTTGGATATAGAACGCAGAGAATCATCATTGATATTTGCAATCGAACTAGTTAAATATAATAGGTATGGTGGCTTTAGCAATAGTAAGTTTTACCCTGAAACCTATAATTTAAGAAATTAAGATCGACCAAAATACAATTTTTTATACTGTGAGTTAATCATACAAGACTTACACACGGGTATTAATAGCAAATTACGAATTATCGGTATACATAACTTATGGTACTCGTACTCTATAAACTGTTTAAATAGATTCGAAGAAGTCCGAATCTCAAAAAACATTTCGGTTGACCTAGCAAAAGTACTCGGCCCCCGGATCCCTGGAAAATGTATTTACTTTTCTTAAAACTAATTGTACGATATTATATGAAACAAACTGTTAAATGTAATATCTGCTGTTAATAACTGCAAACTGTAACTGTTAATTGTAGTAGCCAATGGTCGTTTGGTTGTTTTTAATAATACACAATCCTGTCGAAGGATTGAAAGAACTATGGAACAACTTCAATCACTTGTACTTGGATGGTTTTTTTATTTCAAGCTCTTAAGGGACCGCAACGTCTGTAATTTGAGAACCACGGGTTTTGAATATGCAATTTTTAAGAATTATTATAAAAAAAAAAATCTAAAATTTTAAAAATATTTAAGTACATTTTAAAAATAATCTAAAAATAGTCCCGCGTACCTGCATAATTATAATTGTTGTGTAATCACGAAAATTCTGCCTGAAAGACCAATAAGCGTGATGAAACTGTGGAACTTTGGAAAGTCGGATTTACAGTCTGTAAACAGATTTAAATGTATCGGCTTATATGAACGATCGAAGAATTTTTCTTTACAATTACAAATTAAAATATAATCAACATTTAAAAATTGCAATTTTTAATGATAAATAGCACGGCCAAAAAATAAAAATAAACGTCTCAATCGAACCATAAAAGATAAACTGATGGATTCAAAACCGATTTCAGAATGAAATTCCGACTTTTCAAAGTCCTACAGTTTTGTCACGCTTTTAGGTCAATTTTTCGTTGGTGTTGCGGCCCCTTAAACATTTGAAATAAATTAATAATATTTTAATTACAGTCCAAGAGTGTAATAATTTTTGAAAAAGTAAATCAGTAAAAAGAGCAAGTACACCATTTGTTGGATAATAATATAATATACTAGTGGTGAGTATATTGATTTTGAATTCAATGGTAACTAAAAAAAAAAAATAAAAAGTAAAAAAAAATAAAATAAAATAAAAAGATTCAGAGCAAAGCTCAATTTAATATTATTTTCTAATTTATAACAATTCGCCGTTATTTTTGGTACCTATTCTTTTAAACTTTAAAACTATTGTTGAAATTGAAAATTTATCTTTTAAAATACCAAAATCAATAAATATGTAATCGAAAAAAAGTGTATACCTACATATGTATGAAAAAGGAACAAATTTTATAATTTTATAAAAATACTGAAGTGTTTAAAAGTTTTAAAATTATAACTGAATCAATATAGTAAATATTTTGTGGAAATTTCAAGTTTCTGATATTATAACAACTATTTAAAGTATAAACTAAAGCTATAATATATTTTCTATTAGAAAACTTTTTACTCAAAAACATCTATACTTACCTACTCAACTATTTGTACCCAAAAAAATGTATACTAATATATACATTAAAAACTATATGTATAAGTACCAATAGGTAATTATGACAAGTTTATATTATATTATTTTCTAAATTATACATTGTTTTAGTTAAGATTTTAGATAAGCTCTTTGCGCTTAAGAAAATCGAAAGAAAAAAATATACTTCACTAAAGAACCAATTAGAACGAATTTTCTACTCTTTACCCAAAATATCTATTTTGATACCTTCTACCCAAATAAATGTATACGAGTACATACATAAAAAATAAAATGAAAAAACACATTATTGTAAGCCAATACATATTAAAATGTAAAATAGATGAAAAGTTATTGGGTTTGATAAATAGTTATGTTACTCTCTGTATTATATATATTATACACCTGCATAATGAGAGAACGTATCGTAATGGGGGATTTCCGTGCATACTTTGCAGAACCTTCCTACTAACACGTCGGAGCAAACAAGTTATTATTGAAGAACTCACATTACCATTTCTCAGTTTTGTCGACAAGAATAATAAAAAATAAAACTGTCTAGACATAGATGTTGGAATGGAGCCATCGTCCTTTCAGTCCTTAAATAGGATATAGTAACTGCATTATTATTATTTTAGATATCAAAGCAAATTGCATTATAAAAATATTCTGAAGAAATTTTTGAATAAACTTTTGGAAATATTTATGAAGTTAATATTAACGGATTTTATCAGAAAAGTTTGTGTACAAAGATAATATCGAAAAGATGCATAATAAAGTAATAATGTACCTACGATATTTTACAGATCATTCGTAAATCCGAGAACACTTTGACCGAATAATTCACAGAGTACCCACAATGGAATAACTATTTTATAGTATATGTATTTCAAATTAACTTTCGTATTATTTTTATTCAATTTTAATTTTATAGTTTTTGTGTATATACTTAGTTATAATGATTTGTGAAAACAGATACACTCAGGTGAGAGCTGATCGAAAAGATGTTCGAGTTTGTATACATATCTAATTATAGTAAGTCCAACTGACTAATTTCCGGATTACTTACTTCATCCACCAATAAACAATTTAGTGGTTAGAAGACTAACTATCTACCTAACTTCCGGAAAACGAAAGCCATTTTCCAACGCAGGTGGAGTTTTCCTAACTTTTACAATATGGCCCAAAAAAATTCGATCATTATTACGGATTTAAATATAGTATTATAAATTGAAGTATATAAGTTGTACTCATAGTGTGTTGCATTTAAAAGAAGTTTCTTCATAAATATATTGCACTCAAATCACTTAAAAAGTTAGTGCACTGATATCCTTCCAACTCTCTTTCGCAACATAATATGTGAACATAATGAACATAAATATGCTCTTTTAAAAATTATATCAAAATTATTTCAGTGTAGTTTTTATTATTTTGTCTTGGCCCTAGGCCATCGGTTATAGTTAATAAGTTTAAAATTTCACTAATGATATTTAAGTATTCACCTTGATATCCTTATAAAATCGTGCTAATATCAATTTAAATTGATTGGCTGATCTCAAATTCTCTGTTTCAACTAAAATTGCCCATATTTTCAAATATCGTGTATTTTTTTCTACTTGGTCTGTAATACGAACTTCATCTATCCATTCAGATATTGCAGTAAACATACTTTTGACTTTAGTAACAATTATGTCCATAATCATATTAAATTTTTTATAGTAATCTTCAGTGCTTGATATTCCTTGACCAAACTTTGCTTTTGATTTATTATCTTTCGGTAGTGACACTTCAAGTTGTTTTGGGATTATTCCTAAAGGTATCTTTTGATTATATAATTTAGCCATATATGAATTAACAAAAATCATTGTACTTGTAGTTCTGTCGACCTAATTCAATCAATCAGGAGTAAAAACATATGATTATATGATAATAAAATCATAATATTGAACATACCTCAGTTTGTAATATATATTTATAAATCATAAACACCGAGGAAATTTGTTTATCGAGCCAACTATCAATGTTTTCATTTCCAATAAAATGTCTACATTTTTCTATTTTTTGATTTATTATTTGTTTTAAAAGAAATTTTGTATCGGACACAGCCAAAAGTAATTGTTTCGTAATATTAGGAATTGTCAGTGCGTTTTCAGGTATATTAAATAAATCAGATTGTAAGCGTTTAACAAGTTCAATTTTTGTTATACTTTGTCGATAAAGTATTTCATTAAAATGTGTATTTATTGAAAGTTTGTAAAACTCTTGTTCATACATCAGTATTCTTCTATAAAAAAAACAAATCTCTATGTTGTCAACAAATTGTTTTTCTAACGATTCCCAAAATTTTCCTAATACTATTCCAACTACGTTACCACTAAGTTGTTTATTGAACATTGTTGGTTTAATTTCAGGTTCATATTCTGGTTCACCTGGTATATGTTTAGTTGTTTCATGGTTAGTGGGTACATTTTCAATGGTTTCATTCTGAGTTGGTTCAGAATCAGATGATCCTGATTCTGACTCAGATGTAGATTCATCAGGTTGAACGATGGTTAATGGTTTCGTTATACCTAACGATGACGAATAGAAACTATATTTGGTAGTAGACCTGGTATAAGATATATGGTCAATGAAATCCAATTCTGTTTTTAAATGTAGTCTCTCTCTTTTAAACTTTTTTTTGTGTTTTTTGGGTTCAGGGTTTGCTGGTGCTTTAATTTCAATCATCATTTTATTCAGAATTTCATTATCAATATGATTTACCCATTTATTCATTTCAATAGACCAGTCTACAGTTCTACCAGTCAATATTGAACAGTATAATTCGATTTTTTGAGTATCCAAATCTATATTTTTAACTGAACTTAATAGTAATAATGCAGTAAATATATTTTGAGATTTATAATACTTAAACATATCAAATTCCCAGCATTTTTTTTCTTCAATTAGATTTTCATGAGATATAATCTAAAATAAGTTAACATAACATTTTCAATTTTATCTAAGTATAAAAATCTTACTTTTAAGTAACTAGTAAACGAGGACTTATATCTTCCATCATCACCTAAATCTGGACCTTTACATTCAACCAATATTGTGAACTTTTTGTTATTTGTAAAGTTGTATGATCCAAATGGAGGGGAGTGTTTTTTAGCCAATCTTTCTTCCAATATCATTATTTCTTCTCGTAGAAGTCCTATTAGTACAGAACCTCCATTCATATTATTTTCTTTAATATAACATAGTATACAGTCAATCAAGTAATGGTTTGGTAACGATTTCCCATTGTAAATATAACTAAACACAATTTTTCCACATTCAATACGTTCTGATTTATATTTGTTGATAATTTTTAGTGTTTGTGTTTGTTTTGATTTTTTAGTTCCTGTTACTTTTGACGTCTTTATATTATCTTGAAATTTTTCTATATAGAACAATAGTTTTATTATTGTTTTGTATTTAATAAGTATATAAATATTTTAATATATATATAAAAAGTTAAGATTTATTTAAACATTTTAAACATTTCTTTCAAAAAATTACAAAAAATTTATTCATGATTCATTATATTAGATTTAAAAAATGTCTTTAAAAATATAAACAATTTTTGATTTTTGATTCGTCAAAATACATTTTAGATAAAAAAAAAATTCTTGGGTATAACAAATTATTTTCATTAAAAATATTACATTTTGAAGATTTGTATATCTAATATATTAAGCATATATTATGCCTCATTCATAGCTTCAGTTTGTGGTTAGAACCAATCATAAACGAGTAAGTTAAAAATAAATTTAATTTTAACTTGTTAATTTATTTATGATTAATTAATTTATTTAAAATCTGGCGTCTAGAAGTTAGAACTGTAAATCCAGTATAATATATATTATACTAGTTTATTATAAATAAATGATAAGTGAACATTTAATAATATTTTATGCTGATAAAATTAGATTTGCGAGCGATTTCAGGAACAATATTATTTGGTTATTATTTTATACATCAGCTGGGTGATTCAAGTCTATCACTATTCATTAGTGATTAAGATTATCATTATATACCAGCACTCGGGTAGTAAGGATGTTATACACTTGCTTTTTAAAGATTTTAATATAGGACGTTTTAAAAACGTTTATATATAGGTATTTTTAATATAATTCGCAATTATCATGTTTTTTGTTGCCGTACTACGGTAATTTTTCATATAATCCAATTATTTGTTGACTTCCTAAATCATAGTCTAATTAAAAATTAACATAAAAAATTGAAATTATCGCATTAAATAAAACATGATAACTTTACCATATATAGGAGTAGAGTTTTTTTTTATACTCGTAAGTTTGTATATTTAAACGTCTAAAATTTATCATTGAAAAATTAAAAAACATTTAATAGTTTGAATTATAAAAAATAGAATTTAGTTAAAACAAAAACGCTACACTTGGACATAGTATACAATTTTGTTTAAATTTTGTTTCTACGATTACTAAAAGAAAATGTAAAGTTATAAACCATGAACCATAAAAAAATATAAATAAATCCTTATTGTTCATTCTAACTAATTAAAAAAACTTTAATCATTTTAATTTATTTCTATATAATTTTAGTAGTAGTAATAACATAATATTTGATAAAACGAAAAATTTCAAATAAATATAAGCGAGTTTTTTAAACTATATATTCTGTATATCATTTTTTTTATGAATTTATATATGTATTTTATTTTTGATTCTAAGTGAAGCAAGAAAACTATTGATTTTACAAAAATGTTTATTTTTATCCAATGAGAAACTTTTCAATTAGAAGGGATAGAGTAAAAGTTTTGGAGTTAACGATGTTTAATAAATGTAAGGCCAGTAGAGGTCGTAATTTTTTGATTTTTTCAGTATTTTTCTTAAGCATAAGGGAAAACACAAAAATATGTTGTATGCAGAATGAAGCATTTTATAAATTTAGGGGAAATAACAAAATCACAAACTCAATAGACATATCAATTTTTTTTTTTTGGCTATTTAAAGGTCAAAGGTCATTTTATTTTAATATTGTTAAAAATTATTATACCGAACTTCGGTCAGAATCGTTTGATCAAATGAAATGATTTACCATTGCTTTCAGATTATGCTATTCGATAAGCGAAGTGACACTAGACAAACTAGAGTATTTATATAGTATAGCTTGTTTAATTTTCTTTGCTAAACCTGATTAGGACTTGGATTATTTTTAATAAACATTATTATATTAAAAGATTCTTATAAATAAATATAAATACAAATAATATTGGTATTTACCCAAGAGCTATTGGTTAAGATTATTATTACACTCACAGTACAAATTGCTTTCACATAATATAATATTTTAATTTACAAATTTTTATTTTATTACCTACGATAATATACGATTATTAATATTGAAGCAATATTTGTGATTGATAAAAATATTTCGTATATCATACATGTCATATTCATCGCAAATATCTTTCTGACATATTCAATGACACCAAAAAGGAATATTACAAACCAGTGGTATTATTTTCAACTTTTCTCTGGGGGAGTCCAAAAATATTGAAAACTAATAATTTATTTATGTAACCTTTATATATTATACTATTTTTAGTGTCAAAGTCACTTAGTTGACATACAAAGGACTGTTTGTCATTAGGGGGGGGGAGTGTTGCATGGTCCATAAATTATTTTTGTAAATAATCTCTATTTAAAATTTTTTATTTTAATTTTACACTTTTTAAATTTTTAGCCTTAAATGCACTTCATTTTTATATTTTTAGAATAGTTTTGTAAAATATTTTGCTTCACATGGAAAACTTGATATATATAATAAATAAATATAGATCATGAATAAAAACGAGTGACAAAATAATTTTTCAACATAATATATATTCTAATCATAATTTTTTTTTCTAAATTTCTGACGGTAATAAAAAAAAAAAAAATACTGTAGGTACAGTAAATGGTGGTATTGTTTTTAGATAATTTTAAAATATTTGTTTGATAACTGTGACTATTTTAAGTTTAATATTTAACCATAAGTAAACCTGATAAAAAGGTTAACAGTTTTTGACAGAAATACTATCTGCTACTAATATATATATATGTATACTTATATATTAGTTATTATTTAAATTCGATTTTATTTATTTTTTATTTTTTTGAGTAAAATACATACTTTGTGAAATTTTCAAATGTTTAAAACCAATATTTTGGATTTATGAGGAAATAACCATTATTTTAACCTGTATTTTTTTTTTATGTATTTTTTAAAAATCGACATATTATCTCTTCAAAGTACATTCTGATAAAATTTTTTACCAAAAAATAGGTACGCATGAAAAAGTTAGATCATGACGTCAAGTCTTCTGGTCGATAATTGCTCACAGAAAAATATAAAACATATAAACATCGTCGTAAAATTAAAAATATTTTACGTAGGTACACTACTCAGAATATAAAAAGTAGTCGTTATATTTATATTTAGGACATTCTTATTACTTTTTTCAGTCATTTTTCAGTGATGGTTTAAGAATTTCATCTACAAAAATTAATTATAGGTATCTAATTAAGTTTTAAAATACAATATTTTTCGGTTCGAGTATACCTACTGACTAACCACGACAATGCGTGGCTTCTTGAACGTCCACAGGTACTGTGGCGGCTACTATTTAAGCAATTTACTGACGGGCGACAATTAACAGTTTATTCGTAAAAAAACCTAAAAGTGATCCTAAAAAGAAATAATACATCTTGATGATTTTTTTTTTTTTTTGCTTCTGGGGGAGGTCAGAAGCCGCTCCCCCCCCCCCCCGTTAATACGCCACTGTTACAAATTAGTTGCATAGTGATGCAACTAATTATTCGTATTATATGTACCTACTTATATATTTTAGAAAATTTTTTACAGGGGACAACTGCCTCCCGTGCCTCCGAGATCTAGCTCCACTAATTACAAATAGTAAGTTTCAGTAACATTTCATAATTATTATTCACGTTATGTATATAATAGTTCATATTGTAACATAAGGGAAATATCTGGGATTATAAGTCGTATTAGGGTACTGCAAATTAACTATAACTATTTTTCATGGATGATGCTCACAGGATAATATTGACTTATTGAAATTGAAGAGTTACAAAACTGTCATACATAAAAAACTATAATTACTAGATGAGTTGCTCGTAATTTTTGCATCATAATTTCCATTATATCCACTTTCCAATATTTGTATTAAATCATAATTGTCGTTTTCGCGATAGTAAGCCTGTAAACAATATTGTAAAGCTTTTTCTGGTAAAACGGGTAGTATATTGAGTTTGATAAGTGCATTACAAAGTTTTTGCTTCAACGGGTCTTCAATTTTACCACTTAAAACCCCTATAATTGGTCCAAATACTACATTCTCTATGTCAATCAATGATGCTGGTAGAGAATTAAGGGATGTAAAAACATCGTAGACCAAATATCCAAGATAAGAAGGCCCACTTAGGTTATTACTTTTCACACCAAGTTCTTGTTCAGACCAAATTTCTGTACCATTCAAATATTGTAAAACATCTTTACGATTAAGTATTGCTTGAGTTTTCAAATCTTCGTCAGATTGAGGCATATTATCATTCACATATTTGGAATCTAATAAAAGGTTGAGTGAATCGTCCTCAATTGTGTTAAACAATGGCCTTCCTTTGATAAACATTTCGATCCAATTTTCCCACAACAATTTAGAGACACCACTATAATATTTCTTTCTGTAAATACCGATTTTAATGCTAAGATCAATTAATTCATAAACAACACTTTTTGTTATATTTTTTCTCTCAACTATAATTCGATGCTTATTTATTTTCATTAACTATAATATAAAAAACAAAACAAAATGAACACAAAATTAAAATAGAAAAATTTATATTTTTAACCTCTTCTATCATGTTTGTTTTGATTGCATCAGTAAATGTATTATGATTATCAGGAGCTGTGTAATTATTAATAAATTTCACTTGATTTTTAACGAATATTTTATTACGTTTTTTTGTAATAAATCTTGCATTATTAACTTTATTTAACATTTTTTCTTCGCATTCAGACATACAGTTTAACCTATCCGATATTGACTTGTTTCTCAAAACCACTTTTTCACGAAGATTGTTTGTAATCATATTTTTCTGTAGATACATATTTATTGTCTCCTTTCTCCATTGATCATACATTTTTGCATGTTGTTTCCGGCATTTAAGGTTTGATAAAAATCTACTTGTGACAGACAGTTATGTCATATTTGAAATTTAAAGTATAAATATATTTTAATACAATAAAAATATAAAATACACAGATATAATATTATACAATAATTCAGTGTTTGGAAAGAACGCGTTCAAAAATGAACGCGTCCATTTAAAAGGCATTAGAACGCATTCGTGAACGCGTTCCATTTCTTAACAAACGTGAATGATTTTACTTCGTTCGTTTAAAGTTCATTTTACACTTGATATTGTATAAAATTTAATATTATTTAAAATTTTTATCATTCATTGGAGGACACGATTATCAATAATAAATATATTTAATCTATGATAATAATTATAAATTAAAAATTAAATTGAGTGTATTTCAATTTTAAATATAGCCGTGCAATAAGTTATAAATTAGATTAAGTATGGCTGTATGGGTCTACGTGCTTACTTGTATTCTATTCTATGAGAGTAGGTATTTTAAACATGTGTACAGAGTACAATGTACAATGGATTTATCGTTCTATTAACTATTTATGTATAAATATACTACTATACTATGCACATTGCACATAGTAAGAAGTTGCGGTGAGGACGTGAGATACAGTGGCCAAACCCTGTTTTCTTGATTATAATATTTGTCATTTTTGAAACACTCATTATTTTTCGCAGGTTTAGTTTTAAAGTTTTATAGCGATATTAATTTTTTTTGATTATGACACATTTTACGTTGCGTTATCGTATAAAAAGACAAAAAGTGTGATTTTCATATTTAGAATGTATATTATTAGGATTATACACTATCAATATTTTTATTGGTAATTTTAATCCATATAAATTATAATTCAATTTCGCAATTCTCATAGAAATACGTATCGATAGAGCAGCATTATCGTAAGTATTTTGGGGAAACATAGCCACGCTCGCGAATGTCTCAAATTAAATCGAAAATATTTAAATATCCCCCGATTTGTTGTGAAACACCATGTCGCGTAGGTAAGTAAAAAATTAATTAAAATATGATTTAAGCGTACTTCTTTGAGTCACACCTATAAGACAAGGTCACTCGAACAGTTTAATTCGAAAATATATCCCGATAAAATAAAAAATATTGATATAAATACTATAGAATAGATACTACAAAATAAAAAAATATTGATAGTACATAATCATATAAACAAACTATTGAAACGACAATTTTCATATGAAGACACAACGTAAAATATGTCGTTTTACAAAATCAAAATAACTTAAAATTGCTATGAAACTTCACAAGCCTGACCACAATTTTTTTCAAGCACTTTTGAAATTAAAACGTTAAAGTGCACGTTTTAAAAAGAATGGGTGTTCCGTAAACCATACCTAAGTAGGTAAGTACTAAGTTGCAATCATTTAATAAAAAAAAAAAAATAAAAAAATATGAACGAGAAAATGAACGCCTTTATTTTTTAATAGAACGTGGGCTTGGACGCGTTTTTTAGGAAACCAATTTTATTCACCAACGTGAATACGAACGCATTCAATTTTTTAGTGAACGTTATCTATTTTAAAATATAATTTCGTTATGATTTCACCGATTTAATACTGTTTCCACCAAATAGGTACAACATTGTCACAATTTTTATGAATCCTATCGAGTATAATTTTCAACGGAACCCCTATACTGTCAATTCTATTGGATATTATTTTGATTAATAAAGATTTTTACAGGATATTTTGTTATTGACATATAAATAAATAGATAACACTTAGAGAGAGACAGAAATAGATAGAACGTAAAACCAAAAATTAATCTTGACAAATAGAGATAATAATGTAAAAATATAATTATTTATGACATTAAATTATCATCATCTATTTTTTTAACATCACATTATTTAAATTATTAAAACCGATTTCCAATCATGATAGATATTTTGGGAGAGTGTCTAAAGTGCCGTCCATTTATTTATATTTTAATGTTGACATTGCGATTTTTTATTTATATACTTCATAAGAATGTAATTACATAATTATGGTTATATTATATTATAATTTAAATGAAATACAATAATTGTTTCTTTTTCATGAAATTTATTTTAGTTTTTAGATGCAATCTAGGTAATTTAAGGATAAGATATGATGCTACACCATCGCTATTTAAAAGTTTATAGTAAAATAAAAATTAAAAACTAAAATACGATCTTTGTATGTGATTTACAAATATTTTGTTATTCATTGTCGTACCTAATGGTAATTTTTTTTTAATTTTTCATTGTACTATATTTAATCAATGATTAAAATTAAAAATTGACCTATTTTCCAAATTTGAACCGACATTACCATTAAGAATGCTTATCTCGTTGAAAAATTGATCTTATTAAAAAATGTTTTACACTGTATATAGTTGAACATATATATATTTTTTCGATATGACGTGTTTTTTTCATCTTTTTTTCATTGATTGAAAAACATAAAATTAACAAACGAAATTGTTAAAAAACTCTACTTTCAATTATAGTATTTATTATTCTTTAATATTTTGTTTATATTTTGACTTGACAAGAATTATTTTTACAGCATTAAGAAGTTTTAATTGTCAATTAAATAGGTGTATAGGTATAGATAAATAAGAGTCAACTTAATCAAATTTAACTTGTAGTGTAAACCGGTGAAATCAATATATGCACATAACAAATATCATATGCATTTCAGATGATTTTAATTTAAAACTTACGTTTTTAAAAAATATTTTCTAGGTAGTATAAATACTAAATAGTTTAATTAGATATTTTATGAAGTAATTTATTTTTAAACCATATTTAAACACTTTTTTTTTTATCAATATATATATATATATGTAAGTATTAATATTAAGGATAATAATTTATTATCATAAAATAATATTTAATAATAGATAGGTAGTGTCAAAGATATATAAACAATGTTTATATGTCTGTGAATAGTGTAAAATATTTGTGGAATAAGTGGAATAACATAGATACGCCCTAATTTATATTTTTTTAAGTGATACTAAATGTATTTTTCTTTCGTAGGATAAATATATATTTAAAAAACCAATAGTTCCCTCGCTACGCTCAGAATCCAAAATTTTGAGATATTATTTATTTTATTGGTTGATATATTATAATAAAACATTTAATACAATATAGTATATTATATTATATTATTATATACTTATATTATATAAATAGAAAATTTTAAATATTCATTATAATAAATATAATCAACATAATACTTTATTATTAATTTTTAATTTTTATTGGGTGCAATAACAGAATATGTGAAAAACAAATCTGGTTATTGCAACGAATATGTTATTGATTATATTAATAAATTGTTAATGAATAAAACATATTTAAGAAATACATGACACTTTATATTTATAATATAATATAATATAAATATAAATAAATAAATATTATAAATATAATGTATTATGTATTTCTTAAATATGTTTTATTCATTAATTTAATAGGTACAACATATTCGATGCAATAACCAGATTTGTTTTTCACATATTCTGTTATTGCACCCAATAAAAATTAAAAACTAATAATAAAGTATTATGATAATTATAATAACTATTAATAATTATATATAAATAATTAGTGCCCCAATTTATTTACATGATGCAGAATTATGAGAATTTTGCCATATATAATTAGTTATATTCATTAATATAAGAAATTTTGTTTTTTCCTAAGTCAGGTATATAGTATGGTAGAATTGAATAAATTGATATTAATCAACAATCCACAATCCTATACATCTCTTTTATCCTTAAATATTGGTACCACACAACTCTTCCTTCCTCCACTCTTCTGAAATTTTTCCTTCTACACATATCTTATTAAAAAACTTTGTCAGCCATTTTATACCTAAACTTCCTAATACTTTGTATACTTCTACTATTTTAATTAAATTAAAATAATAATATATATGTACCTAGTTAAAATAAATTCGTTTGCATTATCTGAAAATCAGGTATATTATATTATGTATGTACCATGGCGGATACAGAGGTCCTGATAAAGAGATGAAATTTATTAGTTATAAACAAAAGAAAAATGTAATCAACCTATTTTATTTACATTTTGTGAACGGGAGGGGGTAATTATCTCCATTGCCTTCTGTATATCCGCTCTTGTATACATATGAATAAAATATTTGTACTTATTTATAAATTTGGTTAAAAAAAAGCAAGACTGCAAAAGTTTGCAAGACCATGACTGACTTCTACCGAATCAACAAGACTATGACCAAAACTTCCATCATCATGGTCTTGGTTTTGCTTTATGCATCACTAATTAAATCTAAAAGAATAAAAAAAATAAAAATAAATGAAATAATGGTAATATTTATGCTTTCTATTATTCAAAATAAATACAACTAAAATGAGTTAAAAAGATTAAAAAGTGTTTTTATACATATGTACTTTATGAATAAAAATATAAAATATTTGTTAATCCCACCTATATATAATATATAAAAATTAACTATAAAAAATTTAAAGTTTTAAATCATATTTTTTGGATATTTATGAGATATTTTATTTTATTTTTTTAAATTAAATTTTGTATATTTTTTATTATAATTATATATATTGTCTCTTATTTATATAAAAATAAACATTTTTTACAATAATCACTATAATTTTCTAACAAATGTTTTAATAATTTATATCTATGTTACTAGTCATCTTTAAATTATTTGTTTCTTATTATTAGTAGGTATATTCTGTGTATTATGTTTATTAATTTTCATATTTTTCCCACTTTTTTTTTATTATTTATTTGTAATTTGATGATGACTTACGGTTGAAACTAATTGTTACTTATAATGTTATTTTCAATATTCTCAGCGCATATTGTTTTTTATAATATATTATATACAATTTTATAATAATATTAGTATAATATAATAATATTTGCATTTATAAAGTAAAATAAATCTATCTCATTTATATAAATTATAAAATAAATATAATAAAATATAATGTAATAATATGTTTGCTCTCTTAGTAATAGCGGCATTGGTATAAATGTATACTAACTATTAAATAAAATAATGCATACAAACAATATTATCAAATCTATTAAATATCATTATGGCGCCGAAAATACCTTAATAACTATTATAGGTTAATAAAGTGTAAAAAAAAAAAAAAAAAAAGTCTTTTCTGCTTGTTGCACCGGAAATTTTTTTCTGATTTTATCTTATTTCATCCCCTCTTAAGTTAACCCTTTAAAAATTTTAATTTTTGAGATTTATTTTCAAGTATAAAACCTGATATATATACACGCCAATAACAATTCTGGATCCCTACTGTACATGTTATACTCGTGATTGCAGTTTATTATTTGGCATCCATGTATAATCAGTTATAAATAAATATAATTATTAAAAAAAAAAAAATCGGTACAGAAACAATAAAAGGCAGGAATTATAGTTACTGCACTATAATTTAAGTTAATACACTTAAATAGTCAATAACAAAGTTTAGTTTTATTACTAAATGTATAAATAATATGATGAGTATATAATATTATAATCTAATATTTTTTAATATCATCACTGCGTCTACTGTTCAGTTTTTATAAAACTTAGATGTATGTGTTTAATAAATACAACACACAATACATCTGAATATAAGTAAAAAATAATAATAACATATATATTTCTAATAGCATGGTTACATATTGAAAAAATAACATAATTATCATATTTCATTGTATCAATAGTTTGATAAAAATAATAATTTTGCTTTAGAAATATCATAATAATATTATTTCAAATAAGTTACACACTAATAATTATGTTCACCGGATATTATCTATATTTTTTTTTAAATACTTTACTGAAATATACATTTAGTTTACATAGGAATATATGTAAAGACATATATTATTAATATATAATATATATTAGATATAACCTATTAGGATAGGTTCAAAGTGCGAGTAGGTACGTGGAATGTAGGAAAATTGACAGGTAGGAGTAGGGAGTTAGCAGAAGTTATGATGAGGAGGAATGTGAATATTTGTTGTGTGCAAGAAACAATGTGGAAAGGGGAGAAAGCAAGAGAAATTGGAGAGGGGTATAAAATCATATATTCAGGAAGAACTAGTACAAGGAATGGGGTGGGAGTGATATTAGATGAAGAAATGAAAGGAAAAGTGGTAGAGG